>JAUMHH010151395.1:0-19302 GCA_032359455.1 Chlamys rubida | reverse complement strand
ACTGTACACATTACAGTGATAGAAACTATGGCTATTAATGTCAAACTGTATCTTTGATTTCCAACATGGGATCTATTGGCGGGAAACTGTTAAACGTTACGTTATATGTATACACACACGTCAATGTGTTTTCCGCGCCATTAAATTCAACGTATAATCTTTTGGATTGTGACGTATTCTAATGAAATAGAAATACACAACTGCATTGCATTTTTCATGAGAATTTGTCGCTATGTTCCATTGAGAAATCAAATTTGTTTATAAACAGTTTTAGCTCTCCCCTGAGTAATTGGAGGATACACAGTGTTTTCACAGGCGTTGCGTGCGGTGGTACGCAAGGGTTATGAGACGTACATTTGTAACGTCATGTGTGATCCTCAAGTTGTAAAGTGTGACACTCACTACGGTGGTAGGTTAGGTACCTAGATATACATAAATTACCGATCACCAACCACACAGAAGCATTGTAATTGCACTTTCACAGTCCTAACATTTTCATTCTTTTTTGATGTATAGCGGTGATGGGGAGTTACATAACTCTCAAATCTTATAGCTGATCTTCGTGTTGTGTTCTCTACGTCATTGCCCGATTCTATTATCATTTTGTTGAGATTTAATAGTTCAATTTCTCTACATTTTGTGTTACAGTTTTGCTTTATTTTATCGCTTGTCGACAATTGTTCTATCCTTTTTGTTTCCCCTCTAGCCATTAAATCTTGAAGACAATGTTTCGTATTTTGTGTATTTTTCCTTCCTTGATGCTAGTGGAATTTAACATGTACTTTAAATGGTTTGTGAAAGTGTCATTTTCTTGCATTCACGCATGATGCTATCCCAGATGATAAATATTTCTACTACATTTGACGCTGTTTATCAACTCCCATGCTAACTATTAAACAGCTGAGGTATTGGTTAAACATATCATCGAACGTGGTAGTTTTAACATTAACGCCGTGTGACTTCGTGCTCCTCCATGAGAGGCATTCAACCGTAATGCAATACCATATTTTTTATTTCTAAACATTTTCTACAGGTTGGTAAGTATGGATTTCGTCCACAAAATCGATGTCGATTTCGGCGACGTTGTAAGCGTATGTACAATAGTTGTATATATGTACCGAAATGACTCGATTCAGCTACGCTTTGTTTAATACTTGGTCATAGATGTGCGAGAGTCTGTTCAAACGGCAGATAAAGGAAGCCATCTGGATACGCCGCAGTGGGCCAGTTCTAAATCGAGACGAGGGGGCTCAAAGACTCTCGCACATCTATGACCAAGTATTAAACAAAGCGTAGCTGAATCGAATCATTTTGGTACATATATAGCAACTATTGTACATACGCTTACAGCGTAGCGGAAATCGACATCGATTTTGTGGACAACTCGTACACATTTTACACCCTTGTCTGCATACGCTTCACTGGCCATTTGTTTGATGAAGGTGACAGTGTACATAACGTACTAGCCATCGAAAATTCAAATAGAAAATTGTATTGGTTGTGAAAAAAGAACTTTTCATAATCAATAACATCATTGTTATTTATGCTTATTTCTCGAAAAAGGAAATCATATACAAATCCGCATAGGCAAACGATCTTTAACTTAATAATTTCGACGTCACAATCGTCACTCAAGTGTTACAGACTCATCACTCAAAACTGTTGATTTTGAATAGTCAGTGTTGTTTCAAATCTAAATATTATACAATCTCATCGATACAATTTGTTGACTGGAATTGAACTGTACACTGTCACCATGCGGTGAGTTCAGTTAGTGAAATCAGAATGGTTATCGAATTGCTATAAGCTAGTTGATATGTCTGGATATGAAATAAGATATATACTCTCCATGTGTGTATATTTTATTGAGTATGTCTGGAAGAACCCGCTAACCGTTTGAACCTCCTATTGTCCGATCCTGACTAATACTTCCAACAATTACACCAGCTTCCCGGAAAGAACATTAGGAACAGCAACACACAAGGTAAAACGTGACGATCCGTCGGAGTACTTAATTTGTCAGATATAAATGGAATGTCGGTATCAGATTGATCCCTATTGTTTATCAAAATCATTTTTTTTTCTCGAATTTAGATTCATGAATCTGCAATAAGAAATTTAAATTTCTCCTTGAGGAAACAAAATTTTTGCACTCGACATGCATTCTCGATGCTCATTCCAAGTTTACTCCAAGAGGTTAACGGCCTTGCGAATCTTCAGGAACCCTTCATTGTCGTCGCTTTAATGATAGCTTTGTACCGATAATCACAGCAACACTGTCCATACAGTTCTGTCGATGGAGACATCCGATAATTAATTTTCTGCTGATAGGGAAATCTGACATTTCTAATGATTATTTTAAATTAGTTTTTTAAGTTAGTTGTGACATACGATTCTGTTTAACTCGGAGCAGCGAACATAATATTTCATAAAAGTTAAACTGAGATGTTAGGAAAATTAATACCCCGGCTACTTCTTAAATGTTTCTTAAAAGTCGTTATTTTAGCTAATTTCTTCTTAATAACAGTGTCTAATACGTGCACGTATCGTAATAGAATAACGAATTTCAATGATGAGTCAGGGGTATCCAACGTCAGATTTATAACGTCATCGTATTCGTGTCCGATATGATATACATGCACACCATGGAGGGGTTAGATAGTGACAATACTAAAGAATGGTAAACATTTTAGAGAGTATGGCATTCGTTCCTTTGGTGAATGCCATATATGGTTAATTGCCGCCACTAAGACTTCTATAGTTTCAATATTGATATATTGGAACATAACAGGGTTTTCTTGGATTGGAAATACTGCTAGTTTTGTAAATGAATCTATGTCATATCATCGACACGGACCCCGACGGTATCTATGTCCTAACAACTGGTCATCGCCATGACATGACCCAGTTATTTTGTGCTTCAGCACTTACTGTTTTGTTCATATCGGTTATCGGCCGAGGCGCTTGCTATTAAGCGGATTAAATGTTGGAAACATTTGAATCCGTCTATGGCTTCTATGGGTTCGATCCGTCAGTAGGACGCTGCTGAGATCTGAGATAAAGTCATTTTTGCCTTATTAAGTATATTGAGCTTTGCTATGATTCTAACTTCCGTTACCATACAAATGTCTACCGTTTTAAGTCTCATCTTCGCTAAATCTATAACCTCCCTCATTCGATCTCTCGACTAATTTCTCCCTTCTTAAATTATCAACAGACAGCTTTTCTGTCAGTATAATTTTCTCTTCTCGAATTTTCTTTTCAAAAAAATATCTCCTTTTATTCCGGTCCTCAACTGCGCAGATGCATAAACGTCACTTGCATTTTACATAACGATAAATAAATGTTCATCAATGATAATAACTTTATTTATCTTTTCTACTTCTCTGATGAAAACCAATGTCTCAAGATTTCGTTCCAATACGTACATTTTCATCGGTGTTTTGCTTTTGTCATCAATTTATGCTAGTTTTTGAAAAAACTGTAGTATTATTTTTATGTATTTTATAAATGCATCTATGCCGGGAACATTCAGTGGTAGTATGATTGTCTCCAATTAAGGTATTTTTAGGCTAACAAATACGCACATTGACATTTAAACCTGACATCTACTACGTCCCAAGATATTTCATCAATATGTATCAGCGCATTAAAAAAACAAATTTTAATTTTATCATAGCCCGATGATACAAATATCGATTTTTTTATACCGTCTTAAAATGAATAGTTTACAATGTACTTCCAAACTGTATACAAATGTCACATTCAGTGTATATTGGCAGGTGCTCACACATACAGTATGATACCACTTTATGTACGACCGCACACATTACAGTGAGGGTAGCGCTGGCTATTAATGTCACACTGTATCCTTGATTTCCAACATGTGATCTATTAACGAGAAACCGTTAAATGTTACGTTATACATTGTATGTATGCACACATGTCAATGTGTTTTCCGCGCCATTAAATTCAACGTATAGTCTTTTTGATTATGAAGTATCCTAATGAAATAAAAATACACAACTGCATTGAATATTTCAAGAGAACTTGTTGCTGGGTTCCACTGAGAAATCAAATTAGTTTATAAACAGTTTTAGTTCTCCCTCGAGTAATTTGGGGGATACAAAGTGTTTTCACATGCGTCGCGTGCGGTGGTATGTATGTTTCATGAGACGTAAATTTACGACGTCATATGTGATCCCAAAGTTGTTAAATATGACACGTACGATTCATAAATCACCAATCACTACAGGCGCATTGTTATTGTACTTTCACAGGTCCTAACTGTTTCATTCTTGATGTATAGCGGTGATGGGGAGTTACATAACTCCCAAATCTTATAGCTGATCTTCCTGTAATGTTCTTTACGTCATTACTAGATTCTGTTCTCATTTTGTTGAGATTTAATACTTCAGTTTCTCTTCAATTGTTCTATTCTTTGTGTTTCCCCCCTCTGGCCACTAAAGCTTGAAGATAATGTTTCGTATTATGTGTATTTTGTCTTCCCTTTTCGCTCGCAGAATAAAAAGTTCTAATAGTTTTAACGCTGTTTATCAACTCCGCGGCAATTTATCAAACAGCTGGTTAAACATATCATCGAACGTTGCAGTTTTAAAATAACTCCTCCATTAGAGACATTCATCTATGATAATATGTATACATCAGTTTAAATCATACAAGTGACTCTCGTCTCACAAACTCTTAAAACTAATAAAAATGGGAAAAGAAATTACAAATTCTATGAATCAAAAGACGGTAAAGCAGAAATGTAAAAGATCTATGTTTGTGGCAATATATTCTTTGAATTATAACCTGAAACCAATCTTGTGCAGCCTGAATGTCTTACCGAATGATAAAACAGCATTATTAGTTCGGGAAAACAATCGTGCCGTCTATGGTTACATGCACAAGGTCCATCAGGCGGCGAACTTCAGCCGGAAACCATTCAGATGTTTCCGTCATAATTTGAATGTTACCTCACGTCACGATTGGTTCCCGATGATTTAAACAGTTTGACGGAAATACCCGAACAGTTACTTATTGGAAAAGATTTATGTATAATGTTTCCTGGTGCAATTCGATTATTATGACATTTTTAGTTCGTAAGTTTATGTTAGTATTGTACAAAGAAAATGAACATATATATTCATACGGCAAAATAATAAACAGATTATTTTGGAGTGGTAGAAGAGAAAGTGGTTCGATGTGCGAAAGAATTACTTTGCTATTTGTCAGCCAATTCCTACGGGACTTACTTTTAACCATATCGACACAGAGTGGTAGAGATTTGAACATTCTCAAAAATGAAAATGTTATAGAGAGATTCCATAACGATAACTGGTTGGTTATCATGTATTTATTAAATTGCATTGGCTAAACATAAACAAAGTCACGAATTGTGAATCTTTCCAATTTTCACATCGGGGAGAAACCAACATTGTTCCTTTGCAAACGACACTTCAGAGAACATTGAAATAATTTTGACAGGACAGGTTGAGAAACTAAAATTGCACAGCTTTACTTACAACTCTGTATACAAATTTTATTTTATGCTTGGATAGTGTTCAATATATTTGTGTGGTAAGAAATGGCAGCTGAGGCTCTATAGCCGAAATTGTAATATTATGGTATTTCACCTAGAGAGCAAACGCTAACGACCATAAAGAGGTGTTTAATTATTTTTTCTCGAACCTCTATACATATCAAATACACCTAAGTGATATTTTAGTAATCTTTCTTCAACATGTTTTGTTTGTTTTGCTACTACAATATTACATTATATTACAATAGGCAGTGGCGTTTATTTGATTGTCGCCTCACAAAAAGTGTGATTTTGATATCTAAATTCTAATTTTCAAAAGCTCGAGGTATATTAACAAATAAATGAAAACATTTAAATGGAACAACTTAATGACGGCATAGGCAAATGATCCCAAACGTAATTATTCTGAAGTCCCAATCGTCTCACAGCTGTTGAATTTGGACGGTCGGTATAGAAGAGTTAAAGTAAATATTATACTATCTCTTCGATACAATTTGTCAGGTAGAATTGAACTGTAGACTGGGAATATATAGCGTTACCACGCGGTGAGTTAAGTTGAAGAAATCAGCATGCTTATCGAATTGCTATAAGCTAGTTGATATGGCTGGATATGAAATCAGATATATACTCTCCATGTGTGCATATTTTCTTGAGTATGTCTGGAAGAACCCGCTAACCGTTTGACCCTCCTATTGTCCCATTTTGACTAATACTTCCATCAATTACACCAGCTTCCCGGAGGGAATATTATGATCAGCAACACACAAGGTAAAACATGACGATCCGTCGGAGTACTTAATTTGTCAGATATAAATGGAATGTCGGTTTCTTATGGATCCAAATTTTGTATCGAAATCAACATATTTGTCTAGGATTTATATAAATGAATCTTCCATTAAGAAATTTGTATTTCTCCTTTAGGAAATATAATTATTGTTGCTCTCGCTTCGCATTCTTGATGCTCATTCGATGCACATTATCATTGTTGTGTATCCCTAAATATTGTACTGTGACCGGTGCTTTGGAAGGCTTTCGGCAACGTTATGGAAAAGCTTAGCATCTGCTATCAGGAAGTCAAAACCTCTGGCAAAATTCAAAAAGGATATAAAAACCAACCTCGTTACATCTGCATTTTAGGCTCTTGCACTAACGTCAGCTATATTTATTTATTCACATGCATATTTATATAACTGTCTCGTTACATAGTGTATGATGCTGATGTGTATGCCTTTTTATCTCCTTTGCTTGTGACTGTCACTGTAGGAATGCTATAATTAGAGTTGTAAAGCACCTTAGAGTAATTTGACAAATTACATAGGGCGCTATATGAATCTTGTATATTATCATTATATAATACCATTTTACAATAGGAGGTTGCCGGCTTCCAGAATCTTCAGAAACCCTGCATGTGTCGTGGCTTTAATGACAGGTAAGTGCCGATAATCACAGCAGAACTGTCCATACTGTTCTGTTGATGATGGAGGTATCGGGTAATTCATAAGGTGCTGATATACAAATCTGACATTTTTAATGATTTTTTAAAGTTTATTCTCTGAAGTGAATTGTGATATCCGATTCTCTTTAACACGAAGCAACCCTCACACCCATTTATAAATGAATCAATGAGGAAATTGGATACCTTGGCTACTTACATGTTTCTTATTAGTCGTTTTGGAGCTAATTTCTTACCAATTACAATGTCTTCTAAGCGCAAATAGAGCGTAACAGAACGGCGATTTACAAGGGTGAGTCAGTGGTATCTAACGTTAGATTTATAACGTCATGGTATTCATGTCCAGTATATAGGCAATACTGGTATATTAATACGCGATACTATGCCCTGTCATCAGCAAGCGTGGCCCCGAAGGCATCTATGTCCTAACAACTGGTCATCGCCATGAAATGACCATGGAAATCTTGTGCTTTACGAACTGTTTCATTCTTGATGTATTGCGTTAATGAGGAGTTACATAACTCATACATCTTATAGCTGATCTTCTTCTAATGTTCTCTACGTCATTGCTCGTTTCTCTTCTCATTTTGTCGAGATCAAAAACTTAGATTTCTCTTCATATCTGCCCTTTTACGTTTTCCTTATGATCTCGCCCGTCGATAATTGTTCTATCCTTTTTGTTTCCCCCTCTGGCCTTTAAAGCTCGAAGACAATGTTTAATATTTTGTGTATTCACCTTTCCGTATTGAAAGTAGAATTGAAAGTGTACTTTAAATGGTTTGTGAGATTGTTATGTTTTTGCATTCTCACATGATGCTTTTCCAGATGATAAACGTTTCTACTAGACTGGACGCTGTTTATCAATTCCCAGCCGTTTATTAAACGGCTGAGATATTGGTGAAATAAATCATTGAACGTGGTAGTTTCAAAGTTAACGCCATTTGACTTCGTGCTCCTCCATTAAACTTAGTTTGTCATAAATCATGACGTCATATGAACGTCAAAAACTACTGTGAAGCCACGCCACTTTGCAGTTAGTTTGAGGCAGATTAGCAATAAATGAACACATTAATGGGACAGCTAAATAACCCTATAGACAAACGATCTTTAACTTTATAATTACAACGTCACAATTGTAATGACGTCACGATCATCACGACAGTGTTACAGACTCATCACTCAAAACTGTTGAATTTGAATAGTCAGTGTTGTTTCAAATCTAAATATTATACAGTCTTATCGATATAATTTGTTGACTGGAATTTAACTGTACACTGAGAATATACAGCGTCACCACGCGGTGAGTTCAGTTAGTGAAATCAGTATAGTTATCAAACTGCTATAAGCTAGTTTATCTGTCTGGATAAGAAATAAGATAAATACTCTCCATGTGTGCATATTTTCTTGAGTATGTCTGCAAGAACCCGCTTACCGTTTGGATCTCTGATTGTCCGATCGTGACTGATACTTTCAACAATTACACCAGCTTCCCGGAGAGAACATTATAATCAGCAACACACAGGGTAAAACGTGATGATCCGTCGGAGTACTTAATTTGTCAGATATAAATGGAATGTCGGTATCAGATGGATTCCAATTGTTTATCAAAATCAATGTCTTTGTTTCGGATGTAGATTAATGAATCTGCCATAATAAATTATTTTCATTCCTCCTTGAGGAACATAATTGTTTCTCTCGACATGCATTCTCGATGCTCATTCCAAGTTTACACCAGGAAGTAGCCGGCTTCGGGAATCTTTAATGATAGCAATGTACCAATAATCTCAGCAAAACCGTCCGAACAGTTCTGTCGATGGAGGTATCCGGTAATTCATTAGTTGATGCTATGAAAATATGTCATTTATGATGATTAATTGTGATATCCGATTCTGTTTAACCCGAAGTAACGCACATACCCTTTTATAAAAGATTTTATGATATGTGAGGATATTTGATACCCTGGCTACTTACAGAGGATATTTTTGGAGTGGTAATACTGCTATTTTCATTAACGATGTTATGCTCTGTCATCAGCAAGCGTGGCCCCGAAGGCATCAATGTCCTAACAACTGGTCATCGCAATGAAATGTCCACGGAAATCTTGTGCTTTACGACTTCATCACACACAATCACCTATGAGCACTTACATTTGTTCGTTTCGGTTACAAGTTGAGCTGGTGCTTAGTACTAAGCGGATTTAACGTTGAAAGAAATTGAATCTATTGGTGTGTTCTATGGCTTTGAATCCGCAGTAGAACGCCGTTGCTATTTGTGATGAAGTCATTTTGGTCTTATTTAGTACAAAGATGTTGACCTGTATGATTATTCTAAACTCCATTGCGATACAAATGTCAGCTGTTCCAAGGCTAATCTCCGGCCAATCTACAACCTCCCCCTCTTTGTCTCTCAACTAATCTCTTCCCTCTTGAATTCTCAAATGACTGCTATTCAGTCAGTATAATATCTTCTTCTCGAACTTTCTTTTCCAAGAAATGTATCCGTCACTCCCGTTCCTTAACTTCGCAGACGCATAAACGTCATAGAAGCTGATGATTACGACTCTCTCAAGATAACATTTCAAAGGCGATAGTTTTGCTTTTGGTATCTATTTATGCTAGTTTTAGAAACTCGGTTGTATTCTTTTAATGTATTTTATCAATACATCTACACCGGGCACATTTGGTGGTAGTTTTATTGTCTTCAGTGTCAGTAGTTTTTACTACAAAACACGCAAAATGACATGTACATCAAATACGCCACAAAATATTTCAGCAATGTAAATCAGCACATGAAAAATTAATTTGATTTTGATCATAGGCCAATGATACAAATATCGAAATGTTTCAAACCGTCTTAAAATTATAAGATATCAGTGTGATACTACTTGATGTACGACTGCACACGTTACTGTGATGGTAGCGCTGGTTATTAATGTCAAACTGTATCTTTGATTTCCAACATGGGGTGTATTAACGGGAAACTGTTCTTGGCGAGTGTTTGCTTTTTGCAGTTAATAACGACAGAATGAAAATTTTATCGGAGATTCCATAACGATTGCTCGTTGGTTATTATGTATATGAAAAAACGGTCACGATTTGTGAATCTATGGCAAATTATGCATCAATGAGAGACCACCATTGTTCCTTTTCAAACAACATTTCAGACAATCTTGAAATTTATTTTGACAGGAGGGTTTAGATACAAAAGTACAGCTCTATATACAAATTATATTTTATGCATGGATAGTGTTCAATTTTGAACAATTCTGAATGTACGTAGACGCGGATGAAACTTATAGGGGTAAACGAGGCAGAAATTATCATTACATGTATCGGCCTAACTTCCTTTGTGTATCAACTAACTTACTACGTCACCATGGCCTGGAGGCTCTGGATATGATGACAGTTGTGATGTTAATTATATACAGTCAGATAAGAACGTCATATCATGATCCAAGAAAACGATATCACGCTAAAATGTCTTCATATAGTTGATATTCCTTTCTCAAACCACAGACAAGGACATTTCAAAGGATTCTCCATTTGACAATGAGATTACATATTACATGTTGAAAGTCAATATCAATTTATCTCGTGGGATGATGTGTGGTTACAAGTCCCAGCTGAGGTTTTAGCCGATATAGAAATGTTATTGTATTTAACCAAGAGAAAACGTTAGCGATCATAAAGAGGTATTTGATTATTGTTTTCTCGGACCTCTATATATATCAAATCCACAAAAATTATATTTGAGTGCTTCATGTTTTAACTTTATATTGTTTTGCTGCCACAATATTGCATTATAATACAGAAGCAAGTGGTGTTTATCTGATTATCGCGTCACAAAATGTGTAGAATTACAGTTGCACTGAAAGTTATTATATCTCACTTGTTCTTTACGTGATAAATTAACCATAAAACTGGAAATGACATGAATAATTACGTACTAATGTGTTGTTCATGACAGAGCTTCGCACACACATGCAATGGCATATAGCGCGAGATGTTGCAAAGATGTACTAGACAAACAAAAAAGAAAATTCTTATTTCTCGATAATTGTTATAAGAAATCTCATCAAAACTATAATTTTTTCTTTTTCTGTCCGGCTTGTAAAGGCAGGCCACATTACGGTAAGTTCGAGGTAGATTAACAGTAAATGTTAACATAAAATGGGACAGCTAAATAACCGCATAAGCAAATGATCTTCAACTTAACAAATTACGACGTCAAAATTGTAATGACGTCACGATCATCACGCCAGAGTTACAGACTCATCACTCACAACTGTTAATTTCGGAAAGTCAGTGTTGTTTCAAATCTCAATATTGTACTAGCTCATCGATTCGATACAATTTGGCAGCTGGAATTGAGCTCTAGACTGCAAATACAAAGCGTTACCATGCGGTGAGTTTAGTTAATAAAATCAGCATGGTTATCACACTGCTATAAGCTAGTTGATATGTCTGGATATGAAATAAGATATATACTCTCCCTGTGTGTATATTTTCTTCAGTATATCTGGAATAACCCGCTAACCGTTTGAACCTCTGATTGTCCGATACTGACTAATACTTCCAACAATTACATCAGCTTCCCGGAGAGAACATTAGGATCAGCAACACACAAGGTAAAACGTGACGATCCGTCGGAGTAATTAATTTGTCAGCTATAAATGGAATGTCGGTATCAGATGGATCCCAATTATTTATCGAAATTAATATCTTTGTCTCGGATTTAGATTAATGAATCTGCAATAAGAAATTTTTACATCTCTCCTTGAGGAAACATAATTGTTGTTCTTGACATGCATTCTCGATGCTGACATTCCAAGTTAACACCAGGAAGTTGTCGGCTTCGGTAATCTTCAGGAACCCATCATTGCCGTGGCTTTAATAATAGCAATGTACTGATAATCACAGCAAAACCGTCCGAACAGTTCTGTCGATGGAGGTACCCGGTAATTCATTAGCTGACGATATGAAAATATGTCATTTATAATGATTATTAAAACTTTATTTTAAAGTTAATTATGATATCCGATTCTGTTTAACCCGAAGCAATGCACACACCCTTTTATAAAACATTAAATGATATGTGAGGAAAATTGATGCCCGGCTTCTTATATGTTTGTTATAAGTCGTCATTTGAGCTATTTTCTTCTCAATTACAATGTCTTATACGTGTACGTATCGTAATAGAACAGCGAATTTCAATGATGAGTAAGTGGTATCCAACGTCAGATTTATAACGTCTTTGTTTTCGTGTTCGATATTATATACATTTTTTTTGTACATGCACACCATTGAGGGGTAAGATAGTGGCAATACTAAAGAATGGTAAACATTTTAGGAAGATTTGCACTCGTTCCTTTGGTGAATGCCACCTATGGTTACTTGTCGCTACTAAGACTTCTATAGTTTCAATATCTGTACCAAAGATAAGGATATATAACTACAGTTTGACGTGCTCTTGATAACATAACAGGGCATTCTTGGATTGGAAATGCTACCATTTTTGTTCATGAAGCTATGTCATGTCATCAGCACGGACTTCGAAGGTATCTATGTCCTAACAACTGGTCATCGCCATGACATGACCCAGTTATTTTGTGGTTCAGTACTTACTGTTTTGTCATATCGGTTATCAGTCGACCAGGCTTTTGCTATTAAGCGGATTTAATGTTGGAAGAAATCGAATCCGTCTATGGCTTTTATGGGTTCGGTCCGTCAGTAGGACGCTGGTGATATTTGAGATGACGACATTTTGGCCTTATTACATGTAAGTATATTGAGCTGTGAGATGTGATTCTAACTTCCGTTACCATACAAATATCTTCCGTTTCAAAGCTCGTCTTCAGCCAATCTACAACCTCTCTCACTCGATCCTTTAACTGAGTTCTCTTTTCTTATATTCTCAACTGAGAGTCAGTATAATTGCTACTTCTCGAATTTTCTTTTCCAAAAAGGTCTCCTTCACTTCCGGTCCTCAGCTGCGCAGATGCATAAACATCACTTGCATTTTGCATAACGGTATATAAACAATAATCAATGATATAAAGCTGATATATCTTTGCTACTTCTCTGATGATAGCCAATGTCTCAAGATCTCGTTACAAAGGCGTGGTTTTTCCTGAATGTTTTGCTTTTGTCATCTATTTATGCTAGTTTTGAAAATTTGCAGTATTATTTTGATGTATATTTCATCAATGCATCTACACCAGGAACCTTCGGTGGTAGTTTGATTGTCTCCAGTTTCAGTATTGTTTTGCTAACAAATACGTACATTGATATTTGAACCTGACATCTACTATGTCCCAAGATATTCAGCAATATATATCAGCACATTAAAAACGAACTTGATTTTAATCATTAACCGATAATACAAATATCTTAATACCTTTTAAAATGAAGATTTTACCATATACGCCCAAACTGTATAATAATTTCACGTTCAGTGTATATTGGCAGGTGCTCACACATACGATATCAGTGTGATACCACTTGATGTACGACTGTACACATTACAGTGATAGAAACTATGGCTATTAATGTCAAACTGTATCTTTGATTTCCAACATGGGATCTATTAGCGGGAAAACTGTTAAACGTTACGTTATATGTATACACACACGTCAATGTGTTTTCCGCGCCATTAAATTCAACGTATAGTCTTTTTGATTGTGAAGTATTCTGATGAAATAAACTTACACAACTACATTGAATATTTCATGAGAATTTGTCGCTGTGTTCCATTCCATTGAGAAATCAAATTAGTTTACAAATAGTGTTTACATTCTCCCTTGAGTTATTGAGGATACACAGTGTTTTCACAGGCGTCGCGTGTGGTGGTACGCATGGGTCACGAGACGTAAATGGGTGACATCATGTGTGATCCTCAAGTTGTGAAGGGTAAACAACACTACATTGGTAGCTTTGGTACCTAAATATGCATAAATCTCCGAACACCAACCAAACATGCGCATTGTAATTGCACTTTCACAGGTCCTAACTGTTTCACTCTTAATGTATAGCGATAATCAGGAGTTACATAACTCCCAAATCTTAAAGCTGATCTTCGTGTTGTGTTCTCTACGTCAATGCTCGATTCTATTCTCATTTTGTTGACATTTAATACTTAGATTTTTCTTCATCTGTGCCTTTTTTACGTCGTATTTTCTCGCTAGCCGACTTTTGTTCTATCTTTTGTGTTTCCCCAGTGGCAATTAATGGTTAAAGCCAATGTTTCGCATTTTGTGTATTTTTTCCTTCCTTATTGCTAGTTGAATTAAAACTGTACATTAAATGGTTTTTGAAAATGTCATTTTCCTGCATTCACGCATGATGCTATCCCAGATGCAAAAATACGTTTCTTCTAGACTTGACGCTGTTTATCAACTTTCATGCCAAATATTGTACAGCTGAGTATTGGTTAAACATATCCTCGTGGCGGTTTTAATATTAACACTATTTGACTTCGTGCTCTTCTACTAGAGTAATTAATCTGTCATATAATACCATTATTGTTAATTATACAAATGACTCTCTTTACGGACGTTTGAAACTAATTAAAATACCACAACAAATTATTTTAAATAAAGAATGGTACACTATAACAGAACTGCGAAAAGTAGCTGTGTGAGTTTTTGCATCAATTTTTTAGCTCACATGATTATGCAAGCTATTGCCATCCGTCTTCGTCCGTCGTCGTGCGTCGTCCGTCGTTCGTAAACAATTTGACATTTTCGACTTCTTCTACAGAACCGCTCGTGCAATTGACTTCAAACTTGGTACACATATTCCTTTTGATGCCCTGATGTCCAAGTGTTGCTATTTTTTGTGATGATCCGAAAATCAATGATCGCCACACTAATATCTGATTGTCCGAGACATTTTCGAACTTCTTCTCAAGAATTGATTAACTTTCTCCTTACGTTGTACGATCCAAAAATCCAAGATGGCCTTTTTGGTCTCTCATTAGCTGAGCATTTGTTGACTTATCGAGAATTGTTGAAGTTATTGGATTCTACCGTGATGCAATGTATCTTATGATGTTTTGAAAAAAGTGTTGTTACATTTTGTGCCGATCCGAATCATCCAAAGTGGCTGCCGTTGTCTTTAATTGGTCGGGACATTTTCGACCTCTTCTCAAGAATTGCTGCACCGATTTACTTCTTAGTTTGTATAATTGATCTTTACAAGGCCCTGAACAAGTGTTGTTACATGTTGTGCCTATCCAAAAATCCAAGATGGCCACCCTGGCCTTTAATAGGCTGGGACATTTTCGACTTTAATTTCAAGAACAGCTAAAGTAATTGACTTTAAATTTGGTACAATTGTTCCTCTTCATGCGGTCATTCTTACTTTGCATGTCGATCTGAAAATCCAAGATGGCCGCTATGGCCTATTGATTGGCTTAGAGTTTTTCTACTTTTTCTCAAGAATGGCTTCACCGATTGACTCCTAACTTGATGCAATTGTTGCTTATGACGTCCAAAATCACGTTTTCTTACCTTTTGTTCCGATCCGTAAATCGGAGATAGCCATCCAAGCCTCTGATTGGCTAAGACATTTTCGACTTTTTCTCAAGTGATTAACTTCTTACTTTGCCTATAGTTATTTTAACAATTGGGAGAGATCAACTTTTCCCCTTTGCAATCGACACTTCAGACTACGTTGAAACGTATTTAGACAGGACAGGTTGACATACAAAAATTGCACAGCTCTGTATACAAATTCCATTTAATGCTTGGATAGTGTTCAACTTTCAATAAATCTGAATGTTTATAAAACTTAAGCTCTTGAAAAAGTTTGGCATTCATTATGGTCCTGTATTACATGTACGACGCTGGGAAATAGATAATCAGGGGCAAATGTGGTAAAAATAATCATTATGCCTTGTCACAAATAGGAATTAACGCCATTGTGAATCAGATAACTTACCATGTCACCATGGATGCTCTGCAAATGACATCAGTTGTGATGGTTATTATATAGTCAGATAAGAACTTTATATTATGATCAAAGTCAACAGTATGCCACTAAATTATCTTCATCCAGCCGATACCACTTTCTCAGAACACAGACAAGGACATTTCACAGGATATTCCATTTTACAATGAGATAACATAATACATGTTCAATATCAATATCAAGGTCAATATCAATTTTTCTCTTGGGGTGACGTGTTGTTACAAATCCCAGCTGAGGCTTTAGCCGAAATTGAAATGTTATTGTATTTCAACTTGAGAGTAGACCAGAGCGACCATAAAGAGGTATTGGATTATTTTTCTCGAACCTCTATACATATCAAATTTACCAAAGTGATATTTTAGTGCTTCTTTTTCAACTTTGATTTTGTTTTGCTACCACAATTTTGTGGCGCTTATTTGATTGTCGCGTCACAAAAGTGTGATTTTGCGACATTAAAGCAAATCAGTGGTGCGCTCACAAAATACACTTTAGTAGATTCAGCTTGTCAACAGTGCTTTAAGATGCAGTGACAGTGACATTGATTTATCTTATTTTGGATATACACGAAAAACTAACCATAAAAATGAAATTGACATAAATATTGTACGTCCTTATGTGTTATTCAGGACAATTCTTCACACACACATGTATTGACATATAGTGCGAGATGTCGCAAAGATGTACTAGACAAACGAAATAGAAAATTCGAATACAGTGCATTTCGAAATTGGAATTCCCATCAAAACCCAGTGCTGTCTCTTTCTGTCCAGCTTAGTTTGTTGTAAATCTTGACGTCATATTGACGTTAAGTTATTGTGAAGTCACGCCTTATTGCGGTAGATAACCAAACATGTTTGTTTTCACTTTTCTGGGCAGCATAAGGCAGAAATATCAAATGACATCAGAGGTGATGAGCATGAGTCGCAGCTGTGTGAGGAATGCCATTCTCAAGTCGTTTAAACACTTTCTCAATCTTACCGACTGTAATATTGTATTTTACAGTATACGGATCGGTGATGTATCAAAAACAGTCATATAATTGTGAACAAAATTGCAGAGAAATCGAATTATATGCGATGAGATTTTGATTATTTGTCAGCATTCCTGTTCAGAATCATAGAACTGATATCTGCTTCACTAACATATTATAGTACTGACATAAACATTTTCCATTAATTTTAAAGGTTTGAAGTATTTACTTTAAATGAAAATGTATAAGCCAGAGATTTTCAACGTAATGATTTAACGTCCAAATAGTAATCACGTCACAATCAGCACGCCGGACGTACAGACTCAAACTCAAAGCAGTTGATGTTGGACAGTCATTGTAGTTTCAAACAAGAGAAGCTGTAAATATTGTTAAAATCTCATTGATAATATTTGTCAGTTGGAATTGAACTGTAGACGGGAAATATACAGCGTCACCACGGAGTGACTCTAGTTAGCGAAATCAGTATGCTTATTAAATTGCTATCAGAGAGTTGATATGTCTGGATATAAAATAAGATATATACTCTTTCTGTGTGCATATTTTCTTGATATGTCTGGAAGAACGTGTAACCGTTTGGACCTGTTATTGGTCGATTTCGACTTATATTTGTAAGATGTAAATGGAATGTCGGTGTCAGATGGATCAAAATTGTTTATCAAAATCAATTTCTTTGTCTCGAAGTAACATAAATGAATCTGCAATAAAAAAAATTCTCATTAAGGACACAGAATGGTTTTTCGACATGCATTCTCGACGTTCTTTCAAGTTTACTACAGGAGGTTGCCGCCTCGCGAATCTTCAGGAAACCTTCATTGTCGTGGCTTTTATGATAGCTTTATACCAATAATCACAGCAAAACTGTCTATACATTTCTGTCGATGGAGGTTTACGGTAATTCATTAGTTGATGATATGAAATATGTCATTTATAATCATTATTTAAAGTTGTTTCTTCGAAGTTAAATGTGATATCAACTTCTGTTTAACCTGCAGCAACGCACATACCCGTTTATAAAAGATTTAATGATATGTGAGGCAATTTGATACCCTGGCTACTTACATGTTTGTTATTTGTCCTTCTTTGGCTTGAGCTTAATTCTTTCAAATTACAATGCCTTATTTGTGTATGTATCGTAATAGAAGAGCGATTTTTAAAGGTGAGTCAGTGGTACAGTGCTAAATGGTCGCCATTAAGACTTGTGTTGTTTAAATATCTGTACAGAGAATTAGGGGCTATAATTAAGATTTGACGTGCTTTATGGTATTGGCCTATCGGAACTTAACGGGGTATTCTTGGATTGGCAATACTACTATTTTGGAAAATGATGCTATGATCTGTCATCAGCAAGGACCCCAAAGGTATCTATATCCTAATAACTGGCCATCACAATGAAATGACCCAGTAATATTGTGCCTCAGGACTTAATCACACACAATCACCTATGCACACTTACGTTTGTTGTGCGTATCGCTTACAAGTCGAGCGGGCGCCTGGAACTAAGTGGATTTATTGTTGAAAGAAATTGAGTCGATCGGTGTGCTGTATGGCTTTGGTCTCCTTTCTTAAAATTTCAACTGACGGCTATTCAGCCAGTATAATTGCTACTTTTCTAACTTTCTTTTCCCAAAAAAAAAGAAATCTCCTTCATTTTCGGTCCTCAACTGCGCACTTGTTTAATGGACATTTGAATTTTACACAACAACAAATAAAAAAAATCTATGATAAAAAGATGATTTATTTTTCCTGAGAGTTTTGCTTATATCATCTATTTATGGTAATTTTGGAAAATTTGTAGTGTTGATTTAAGGTATTTTATCGATACATCTACACCAGGCACATTCGGTTGTAGTTGTTTTTACTCTGTTTTCAGTTTTATTTTTGGCTACCAAACACGCACATTGACATTAAAACCTGACATCAAATATGTCCCAAGATATCCAAGCAATGTGTATCAGCGCTTGAAAAACGAATTTGATTTTGATCATAGGCCGTTAATACAAATATCGACTTTGTTCTATTCCGTCATAAAATGAATATTTTACAATATCCTTCCAAACTATATAATAGTTTCACGTTCAGTGTATATTGGCAGGTGCCTCACACATACGATATCAGTGTGATACCACTTGATGTACGACACACATCACAGTGATAGAAACGGTGTCTATTAATGTCAAACTGTATCTTTGATTTCCAACATGGGATCTATTAACAGGAAACTGTTCACGTTAGGTTATATGTATACACACACGTCAATGTGTTTTCCTCGCCATTAAATTCAACGTATAGTCTTTTTGATTGTGAAGTATTCTAATGAAATAGAAATACACAACTGCATTGAATG
>JAUMHH010151384.1:0-19307 GCA_032359455.1 Chlamys rubida | reverse complement strand
ATAACGTACATAGGACTATATATGATATCTGTACGTATGTATATAACGTACATAGGACTATATATGATATCTGTACGTATGCATATAACGTACATAGGACTATATATGATATCTGTACGTATGTATATAACGTACATAGGACTATATATGATATCTGTACGATGTCAGAAACAGACCACAGAAAACGACGTCAGAACAAATTGCATTGCTTGTCTGTTTTGGTTAAACTGTGGATTGGTACATGTCGCGTGTACACATTTCCCCGTATTGAGGCTTTTAATTCGCCTGTCACCTTCCGTAGAGGCCTATAATATCATGCCTTAATATTTGGCGTCTGTCCAGTCCATGGTTTTTACTGTCTGACGACATTGAAGTCCATGAGAATTTCCTCTTACCCGCTGAAATAGTATGATTTTTAAACAGATTTCCAGAATGTGAACAGAATATGCAACCGAATTTTACGATTGCAGGCTAAAATTATTCAGCTCGTCGAAAAAGCATTAAATGCAAACATTCTATTACGTTTACAATCTCTATCTCAACATTTAATTGACAGGTTTAAGGTTAAAATCTTCCTCACCCATTATACCTGTGAATTGTGTTAGAAATAATTTTACTTAATGTTGTGAAATGCCTTACAAATTATGCTCCTGGTTTGTTTTAGAGTTAAAGTACACACTACCTCATATAATAAACCTTTGTTTTGTGTTCGAGTTAAGATATAAACTACCTGACACATTATAATTATTGTTCGTGCTGAGGTAATGGTTATATAATACAGTGCACGTTATTTTTGTAATTTATATTAGAATTGAGGTTATATTCTACCTTCAACTTAATATACATGTGAATGTGTACTAGACCTATCTCCCTATGAACAGCTTAATTACAACTACCTGCAATTGATTGCCATCTTATTTTAACCAGACATCCATGTGTGTGAGACATTCAAATGTGTCTGGCATGATTACTGTTGATAAATGAAAGACAACAAGATCAAAAAAGTTTAGATTTCCAGTAAAGGAAACGTGTCTCATAACAGGGTAGAATAACTAATGTTTGTTTTCGTGCCACGTTGCGGCCAATATGATAGAATGGAGCAGACAATGTGAACACTGCTGAGATGTTACACCTACAATAAAAACAAGTAATACAAAAATGTAATGAACTTGAAAGGTTTGACCGGTAACAACTGAAACATTTTCCTTCAGGATATATACTGACTATATCATAATCATTGACGTGTCAAACTGTAAATATTTCCAGTTTAAATATCAAATATTTGCTGTATTGAAGTATTTCTTTATTTCAATACCGACTTGGTGATACATTTAGACGCGGTCTAAAATCCAGTCCGTACTTGATAGCATTTATAGTGTAGATCGAATGGCCACGCGAGGATTCTTTATCTCCGTTTAATACAATTTTACATATGAAGAGCAAGCTAACCAGATGAATGGCATGCCTTTAGGCATTTGGTTAATACGATAGCGCTGAATCAGCATTATTATGTTAAGGATATATCAGATTACTACTAACGAAACTGACATGGAAAAATCCCGTGTGCTGACGCGATGATAGTATTAAAGTACAGAGTCGAGCTAAAGCAAAGCGACTCGCTCTCACCGATCAATGAGTTTCAGAATTGCAATGTGCTAATAGAACTATGCAACAAGATAAACAGTATTTTTGTTGATTTTTTAGGAAACCAATCCAGTTAATAAGCATTTCATTACGTGAGGGAAAGCTTAGACTATTATTGTGTATCCCACTCGGGTATCGGAACAATCCATCTATTATGTAATTATAATCTTCATCCAAATAACTCATGGGTCTGAACTAGGCATTGCCGTAAACACAGAAAGATTCTCGACGCCTAAGGTTTCCGGCGGGGCCACACCATTATGAGATAAGGCTTGCAAGCAGCATCGCAATTCTCCTCACAAAGCGGGCTACAAAGATGCTTAAGCTCACCTTTGCATTCATCAAAGTTTTTATTCCGTATTGGCCGAAAGAAAATTGGTTACCCCTCTACCATCAGACGATCTTTAAAAACGCCAATTAACTTCGGAATAACATTTCCCCGTTCACATCGCCAAAGATATGCGTCCACGCGAACTAGAGTTTACGTCATTTTATGTCATAGTGGTTAGTGAAAATTATATAATTGAACTTAATATGCAAATAATTCGACGCCACGCTGCATCACTGTAGTGTTTTGCTTGCTGCTGATGGAGACGGGTTGGTGATGAGCTTTTTAGGGAGTTAGACGAATAGACGAGTGCTGATGGACGGGGAAAATATGTTGAATGCCACATCTTTTTTTATTGATGCTGCATGCAAGGTGCTGTGTTTCGTTGTTATTTAACGATTACATTGTCTTCGCGATTAGGCATTTATTGCTTGAGATAAATCTTTCAGGTCATGTTGTTAGTACTTATGATCACTTTAACTGTGTCCTAGCTTTAATAACTGTTTAACGAAATTAAAACGTTTCTCGTCGATATTTGATATTTTAATTGCAATTAATTATTAAAATCCTTTCGCTATGACAACAAACGTGCTATTGTTTTGAAATTCAAAGATGATTACCATGAAATCGACTTAAATGTTAACGACTTGTACTAAGAATGAAACTAACAGGGTAGCATTGTCAATCATTTCTAATCTAATTGACTGTTTTATGTCGGCGTAGCAAGGACTGATGGCTAAATATACAATATCCTTGTATGGTATCACATCATGTATACACTCTTTATGTCAGTTGAATTGTTGTGTAAAACAAAAGTGTGGTCTGACAATACACACTGGTTTTATTATCGTTCGATTTACAATAACATTTTATGATTGGTTGATGGGTAAACATGTCTATCAAATTGTCTGGGATACCCATTATACACACACATTTCTGTATTTGATCAATTATCTCTTTCCTCGTATATTCGAGCAGACCTATCTTGTCGTCTTCCTTATTATATAAGTATCATATTATTTATGTCGTATGGTCTAGTAAGATACAGGGTACAGATTTTATCCTGTTATAAAATCCAATAAAATAAAATCATACATTTTCTTTTGTGGTATGGTAAAATCAGATTGACCAATTTGGATCCCCCAACTTTTAGCCCCTTATACCTAGCATCACGGATGAGTCCTAGGAGGACTAAACAACTGTGTTGTGCTGAGTAATTTATTTTAGCATGTTACATTTGTATATCTATTACTAGACTTTAAGAGTGCAACATGTGTGTGTGTGTGCGTCTGATATTTGTCACTGAATTCGTCTTAATGTAAGTAGAAACTACAGTGACTTGACATGTGCCTGCTTTTTGTGAGTGTATTAAACAGGTGGATATAACAGCAGTTGCATGTTATCGCCTTGTAATGATGTAAATACGATTTTTTAGGAATTGTTTCAAATTAGTATAGAAAATTATATACACATAAAGTAAATATGTATTGATTTATTAATTGTTCTGATTAATGTTTCTTCTCACTTTCTCATTCAGGTATTTATCTGACTGTGTCGATGGCGCTAGCCTCAATCTCGGTTATCCTCACTGTGTTTGTGCTGAAGATCCATCATTGCGCTCCCCATCAGCCCCGAGTACCCAAATGGGTCCGGAAGGTGGTTCTTGGCTTCCTAGGGGGTCTTATGCAGTGCAAGTGCCTTAAAACTCAGAACAATCTCGGCAAGAGAAGTAGGGGAGGGGATATTCATGGACCGGAAGAATCGGAAATACTTTCCAAACTCATGAATGATATTGCAGCAACGAAAGATAATAACAGACGGCGCTGTCAACCGAACGATTCATACGGGTCGTCCCAAAGCGAGGCTGGCAGCGTCATAGCCGATCTAAGGGGAAGCAGCTTCCTTGCCGATTTGCGAGGAAGCCTAAACATGTCAAATCGAAATTCTTACGTTGACGACCATAACGGAAATTCCGACGGAGTGACGGACGGAAAGAAAGGAATCATGGATGATGTTCTTAAATATCTCCAGTGTATGCTGGCCAAAAATGACCAGCAAGATCTAGAGTCCGAAGTTTTGGACGAATGGAAACAAGTGGCCACTGTAGTGGACAAAGCCTTGCTCTGGACTTTTCTGGGAATCACGCTCATTTCAACCCTCATCATACTGATCATCATTCCCCTCACCACATATTCGATGACAGGTGGCCTGTAACACACTGCCTCATTCCACGGTCATTCTACTTTTGTTTTGTCATTTAGTGGTAATTGAAATGATTTCATATGTTGTCTATCTTTTTACCTGATAACACTAGAACATTCAATATTTGTTTTATCATGAAACGCAATCTGTTTACTCTACGGTGTCACTACGAATCAAATATATCTTTAGAATAAGTTAGTTTAAACCGACAAGACAACGTTAATCGTAACAGATGACAAGATCATGCTGGTTTTTATATGGACATTTACTTGTATTATATTTTTTGGTTACGATGAGCCTCATCGGATGATATTAATTAAACAATGCGTGGAGACATAGCTCTAAAGGCTAAATTGGTAGATGTCCAAGACAACAGCCTTCGAGAAGAACAGTCACTATCTTTCTGTATTTTATATCAGTGATGATCCCAATAATGTGATGCAAGCGCAGAAGCGCCCATGGAGTGATGCAATCTGTGATATTTCCTATGTATCCAAGCTACATGTATACGGACTCTGTAAATTATTACTTATATGACATATACTAGAAAGACTAATGTTCGAGTAAGTTATTCAACATATGGAAATATATGTCAGCAACTGAACCTACTCACACAAATTGATAGCAGATGTTTGTTAATTCCCTCGGTATTTGACCATGAAAATCAAACTAGTGCATACGGTTCTGAAAATGTGTATTTGTTATAATTTTATAATGTAAAAATACTAATGCATTCACATTCCAGAAGTGCCATAACGCACTGTTTAAATGTATTACCGGTAAACACTTCAATACACCGTCAACATATACTGATGTACCCAAGGCCATGGCTAATTCGCTATTACTTTTCAAACAGTTATTTTGTGGTTGTATTCTAGGTTTTAGTATTATTTAAATGAAAAACCCATTTTTGCAATTCTCATACAAAACATATATTAATACTAATTCAAGAATTCTGAGCCATACAATCAACACTTATATTATACTGTTTACAAAGCTATGTCAACTTTATGCAGGTTGTCGTAAAGTTATCATATTACATTGTACCATTCAAAATCTCCACAAGACATCTTGGGAATCAATAGAGAATCACACTTCAGTATAAGGTTCAGCGTGCTCTTCGTATTTTTCGTAATTGCTGCTGTTAAGAAAAAGTGAAATAAAACTTTAATACAGATTCTAAGCTCACACGACATTCCATAACTGCGTGGTAGAACCTTCAATTTTCGTTAATGGTTATGTCAGCTCTTATATCGACCCAATCAAATGGTAACAATTGTGAACGTCGCTGTGTATATAAATAAAAGTTATATATTCATATGACGAAGATGTACACGTTACCGAACAGGAACAGACAGTTGCTGGTCTAGATGGCACACGGCATGCTATTACTTAGAAAAGGATGAATACATTTACGGGACCCAACAATTAAGGTACAAACGCTGTTAGATAGCACATCTTTCTTCCGGACGTCAATCTGGTCACGGGAAAACCTGATCAATTTTATCTAAAATTGATCTTGATTTCTGCACTCTTATCCGAGTTTCGTAATGAATTTCCGGATGATTACTGAATGAATTACTGCATTGATGTATAACCAAGTATATGTATATTTAATTCCATAACTATAAGTATAGGAATATATACACGTTACTTTAAAGGTTAGGATGGATGAACTCTTACGACATTATATTTATGGACGTGATTACCGTTTGAGGGACATTGCTATCATAATACATTGTAACTATATAAACACCTTCATGGTCAAATGAAGAATGTTGATGAACGAATTTCAATATTAATAACTTGTCATTAACATCTACATGATATTTTAGTTTGTTTTTCTTTACTCTTGTATCCTCGATGTACTTAATCAGTTATAGTTAATTTTCGTTTCAATTGTTTTTCGTGTTTGGCACTGATGGTAGTTCAATCAATATAGAATGAAGGTAAACAATGAAACATGTCACCCTATTGAATATTGACGTGATTGGATGCCAAATACAGTATTGTTCCAATAATAATATGCATTAGTTACCGTTTTTACTTAAATGGATGATATACGTTTCTTCGATGTAGAACAAGTTATATTTAATGCATATAGTTTGGTAACGAATACAGATGAAGTTTTTGAGTTAATATATTATGTATACACATTAATAAGTATAGATGTAGTTATGAAGTCTTGACCCAATGTACATGTATACACATTGGCATCTTGTTAACCTCAATACATCGGTTACCGCCTAACTTCGGTATGTATATCTTGTTAACCTCAATACATCGGTTACCGCCTAACTTCGGTATGTATATCTTGTTAACGGATTAACTTAACATGGAAATAATTATTTTGTAAGAATATGTGTTGATTCCTTATTTTATTTGAATATCGTTCATCCAAACACGTTGATTCCCAAAAACAGACGGAATACTATATTTTCTGGACAAAGAAAGTTCATTTATATTTAACTAGGTCACTGATATAACGTATCACGAACACTCCTTACAGTTACATGTATCAATATTATCGAGGTTTTATTGTAATTTTCTACATAAAATGTATGATTTCATTACATCATTCCTACTGTACGACATACATGTACCAATGTATAACTTATAACTTACTCAAAAACTGCATTTTGTTGTTTACATTTACAGACAGGACAGACAATAAAAAGGTATGAAAAAAGTGTCCTTGGCTTTCTTTTAACATTATGATACACTTATAAAACAACCTTGCAATGAGTGATATACCGTCACGGATAATGAACAACCATTTTCCAAAACGTTGAATGCTTCCTATGTACAGTTTTTATGGATTTGATCGTACAAACACATCACGTTGCTTTGGGCAATATCACGTTACTTTGGGCAATATAAAATGTTTTAATAGCGCAACTTCTTGACAGTGGATGGAAATATCGTTCTGTAAAATTTTTAGTCAATGAAATTAATGTTCTCCCAAAACTGTAAAGGACATTGTAATGTCATCATGTCAATGTAGATGTTGTCTACGCTACCCCATATACCAACACAAAAGTATTATACAGAAAGAGGATCCCACAAAGTATAAAGAAAGGCTTAAAACATTTACAGTCAAAGGTGAATACACGTCTTCACTAAAAAGTCATCCTAATAATGGTTTGTTAACAGTTTTAATTATCTGAGGAAAATAAACGCATGGATATATAGCTTTAGGTAATATCTTAGTTCTCTAATAGGAACACAACATACTTAGTTTGGCGACTGTTCACTCTCCATATTTTTCCATCGACATTATTTTTAATACATGTTCTTTCTATTTCAAGCTTAGATTGTAAAAAGAAAACAAAAAATACTAAAACGAAAAAGTAGGTCCGACACGATCGTCACGCCCCCGAATATGTGTTTCGGTGTTGGACCAATGAATCTCGGAATGGTGGTCATAGTTCGTTGTAAGTGGCCATTTCGATGTATGTGGCTAAAACCGAACAATAAAACATTTCGTTGTACGTGGCTTACCCGAAAATTTAAACATTTCGTTGTACGTGGCTAACACCGAACATTAAAACATTGCTTTGTACGTGGCTAACACCGAACATTAAAACATTGCTTTGTACGTGGCTAACACCGAACATTCAAACATTTCGTTGTACGTGGCTAACACCGAAAATTAAAACATTTCTTTGTATGGGATTACCACGGAGGTTTGTACCGATGAAATTATTTGAAAGCTCCAAACCACGAAAGAAAGTACACACTAACTGTACATGTTATAAAATAATCTCTATAAATACGAAGTAAATAATCGTTTATTTAGTAAGTCAATACAAACGCCAAACAAAGGAAATATTTTTCTGTATCATATGCGTTTCGAAACATATGTACATGTAGAGAAATACAGAGAA
Organism: Chlamys rubida; assembly: GCA_032359455.1. Classification (NCBI taxonomy): domain Eukaryota; kingdom Metazoa; phylum Mollusca; class Bivalvia; order Pectinida; family Pectinidae; genus Chlamys; species Chlamys rubida. Next base: position 11,246 of record JAUMHH010151384.1, on the reverse strand, counting down.
AGGGCAAAGTGCCTACAGAATCCTTTATTACGCCACATACTTACAGGGTTTTACTACTGCAAATATGTGAGTATATACATATGATAACTTTAGCACCCACATAGCTAATCGTTTTGCATATAAAAAAGGAAACAAAATTATAGATAAGACTTATTGACGAACGTAACAACAAAAACAGACTAGTTTCCTATGCTCAAAGGAATCATTAGGGTTTCCATCCAATACGTAATGTGATATTACAAATAACTTCAATGCAAAAATCTTTACTTACGTAATAGCAAAAGAAATGAAATAATTTTGTAGTGCATACACATTTTAGGTATCTACTTATAATGAACATGTTTAAGCTTTTGAGCTGGATATAAACAACATAAAAAAGACAATATGTATGATGTGATAACCTAAAAACCTCTAAATACACACTTCAAACGCAAGGAAGGAAGTTATCGGTGATAATCTTGATTACATAGAAGCCCAGACATAGATGCACCAACCAAACGTTTCAGAGTCGAAAAGCATTATCAACTATAACGCAATATAGTAAATAACGTACTGTACTCTGTTGACAAATATGTAGGTCATAATGAAGGGAAACAACTTTTTGTTTGTTTATATTTCAAAACAACAAGATGAAGTTATCTCCCTTTTATCGTGTTAACATGTGTCCGTAATTAGCAATCCTTGTTTTGTGACGTAATAATAAAAAATCATTAAAAGCGATATATATTTAAGTGTCTCTTCATGTATATCTAAACTATAGAAATGCTAACAAACATGTTTTAACTTGGAGCAATATCTAGAAACAACAATGTATTCCTTTCGTAATCATCCATGTATGGTAGTGAATTGCTCGAAGCCTTAATGAATATACAACATATCACTGGTTCGATTAAAAACCACTATTGTATAATTACAATGAAATCTCATTCCATTCATCAAACCTTTTTTGTTTGCACTTGATTGTATGTGGTGCAGAATTATACGATCGGTAATGTTAAACCACATGTACTATACATTTGTAGCTGTCGGCAACGTAGTGCTACTGACCTTCACAGCACACAACATTATAGAACATAGACCAACAACAAAATCACAATTTATTGTCATTTCTTGATTTCAATATCAGGGGAGATAAGTACCGAACGGGGCTATTTGGACACAGAGAACTAAGTACCTTACAAGCACGTACATGTATGTCACTCACATGTTGTGTATCCACAAAGCAGGATTATTTCGGTCATTTTCGGTTTTGTTTTAAAGAAAGAGAAAGAATCATGAATGTCCAAATCATTACAGTTCCACTTACCAGATAGAAAGTCCCAAAGTGCCTGTTGTTTGGAGTATCTATGTTCTATCGTTTTTACGTTTTATATTTCACTCTCGTAGTAGTTAATCTAAAAAAGTCGTCAAATCTCAATTCGATAAGACAGCATGTCTCAAGACACTGATTTCACATCACCATAGCATTTCGTCGGCGTACGTAGTTTGAAATCCGGCAAAAGTCATATCCAGTATTTAGTTAAAAGTTTTGAAATCCGGCAAAAGTGATATCCAGTATTTAATTAAAAGGTAAATGCAGAAACACGGTTAAGCTACAAGAATAATAAGATATATAACTCCTCACTGGGATCCATTGAAATGTAGCTTCTCTAGAAACACTTACCTACTCAAGTTTGTTGGGTAAGAAAAGTTGACAAATTGTAGACTGATAGTCAGCCATTAAAAAAGATAGTATACAGAAGTATGAAAAACGTAATTAGAACTCAAACTCGATGAAATCATTTATGTCGAGACTCTTGAACAAAACCACAAGAATAATAAGACCAGACTTCCAGAAGGTTTGACGACTTCTGCTTCATGCACAACTCCCGCCATGTAAATCTAGGTCAAATCAAAGTAATGGCAGGTCCATACAATGTGAAACGAATTAGTGACGACGAAACTACAAGGTGCACCTTTATATAGAAAAACAATGAAGAAAATACCGAGGCGTCAACAAATGCATAATCAAACTCAGAATCGATAAAACAAAGGCAATAGATATCCACACAGGCAAACACTACCCAGAAAACTTTAACAAGAATAGGGAGAATAAGTCCAGCTGTTTCGGAAGGGTAAGCGTCTTCAACTTCATTGATGACGCCCCAGTAATGGCACTTCCTTATAGACAGAACTTGGTCTTGTCGTTGCTTACCTAAGTCATTATATAAACTTCTCACTGCCATTTTAAAGCAGGGTTACAGTCGTATTGTGACACTGTATATTCCAAAGAACTATAAATGGAATGTTGATTTTGAAGAATTTAAAAGATCTTCTGAGCAGTCTTAAACAGATAGCAGTCGACATCTATCACATTAGTCATGATATTCGGAACAACCTCGTGAATACCGAACTAACTGCAATACGTAAATATCGTAAGTTTGTGAAGCAGGGTTGTAACTATAAAGAAGAGAACATTCAAGACTGGAAAGTTGAAATCGCCCTGCTTTACGTCCAGCTTAGTAGCAAGCCGTTCCTGTTGCGAAACGCGGCTGAAGTAAAAGAGTCTATGGAGTCCTTGATTTCAAGCTCTGGAGGGAACATATGATCGATGTGGTCAACGCATTTTTTGTAATTGAAAAACAGCACGTCGTCGATATGTCTGAATGTGAAATTGAAGGATTTTGGGGGTGGCCATGAAAATCTTCTTTTTTTATATCTAACACTAGCTTTATCGATTATGAGTTCGAATTATGATTTGTTGACAATTTCGCATTCTTATTTTTTATTTTCAAGATGAACATAAAACACTTAAATGTGGTTGCGTCTATAAGAACTGATAATAAATACTGTACATAATGCGAAAATTGAATTAAACTGCACTATACAGCACATTTATGTTTTAGGACTCCTCGGTGATGCCAGGGGGCGAACAGTTGGAAATCTATAAATTGGCAAAATCTACTATTTGAAAATAAGAGGAAGTGCGTAAAATCCAATAGCTATATTAATTTAACAAAACTTAGGGGGTGTTGCTTAACATATAATTCATAATGAAATGTGATTATTATGCATTAAAATCAATTCTTTTTAATTTCTCTCATAATTTTACTGTATGTATAAATAATATCTTTAGCCAGAATTAGACCTGTATTTATATTTGTTCCTAAATTCACACACAGAATATGATAATGAGAGCAAATTTTCAATAATGATATTAATAATGAATAAAAGAAATAGTCATATACTAATTAGGAAATCGTCTACTCTACAGTCCTATGTTATAGTTTGTACAACACGTTGTGAAATAATTACCCTATGCAGTTAAATGGTCTTGGCGTTGATTAGACTGCCTGTCAGTCTGGGATACCCTCTGGTCTTATAGAGCAATAACGTGGCTCAGCTGTATATCAATGTCGACAGGATACCACATTTTACATGCATCTTCGGTAATACAATCAACGACGACGCAGCCTTTACGATTAATGCAAGGGGAGACAACTGGTCTCAGACTGCTACTTAATTTTTATTAGAGGTGGAGCGAGAGCATCCAGATCAGACGCATTTCCATTTGTGGAACTTTTGATGGGTATCAACAAGTGCAGTCTTGTTGCAATACAAACGACGTTTGGATATATATCTGCTTTGTTACCATTAACTTATGAAACGCGTCTATATTGGATCAATATTGCCAAGTGCAGTTGCCCTGTCTTTTGTTGGGTCAAGATAAAACGAACATGTAACATTGAAATAATGGTAAAGTACATATACAGCGTGTTTTATCTGTCAATTCAACACGTTAACATACAACGAATCTGTCTGGTTAGGATGGAAATAATCAAATAATTAAGTAAATGCGAACCAATAATATTTGATAATAAGTGCAGTCTCCCACCAAAACTGATTCATTGCGATTGCACCTAGTCGAATGGACGGTCTTACATTGAGGGATCAAAAGCTGTAAGAAAACTGGGATATAGAAAACTGATTCTAACTTTCTCATTAATTACGAACCGATGAAGTGAACAAGTAGCCCTAAGAGGTATACCAATAGACTTAGTGATGGTACTTAAGTCTCTGTATTATCACAAAAGAAGTTCGTTAAATGTACACATATACACAAGGCTTTCCTATGGTATCAAATCAAATTCATACGGCATTTATTGACAAAGAAGGCCCCCTAAACTTTAATTTAATGTCGACGTTGTAGCGCGACTGTTTTATCTTAAGTTTTACAGTTATATTGCCAAAATGAAATCAAATGTTGGTCAAAGAAAATTTTGTTAAAAAAACTCAAATAATTTAACGTCTGTAAACGAAAATACTTTTGGAGTGTTCACAGAGGCATGCTTATTACCCAGCATTTTAATTGGCAAACACTGAAAATGCGTATACCTACGCCAATGTCTGTTTTGTCTCTATGTGCTAACACTTCTGCCAGGTGATAAACTCTAAATCAATAATTACTCCAAAAGAACTTAATACTCATTCCTGTATAATTACAAGTAGATCAGACGTAAACAAACACCAATGAGGTAACATTTAAATGATATCTTTGAATTGTCATTAACACACTGGAACAGATAAACTTGATATCACAGCCTGGGCATACAAGTACAAGATCCGAACTCAGCAAGACAGCAAGATCAGGGAGGAGCCCCAAACAGACAGCAAGATCAGGGAAGAGCCCCCAAACAGACAACAAGATCAGGGAGGAGCCCCAAACAGACAACAAGATCAGGGAGGAGCCCCCCAAACAGACAACAAGATCAGGGAGGAGCCCCCAAACAGACAACAAGATCAGGGAGGAGCCCCCAAACAGACAACAAGATCAGGGAAGAGCCCCCAAACAGACAACAAGATCAGGGAAGAGCCCCCAAACAGACAACAAGATCAGGGAAAAGCCCCCAAACAGACAACAAGATCAAGGAAGAGCCCCCAAACAGACAACAAGATCAGGGAAGAGCCCCCAAACAGAAGGACAGATACACGTATCTTGAACCTGGATGCAGATAATCTGGTAAGTAACGGATGCAGATGACCAGTAAGTGTGATACATTGCTTTAACAAACTTCACATGCCATTCATATGATAAATTAATATCTTAATCGTCATCTGGAATGTCATTTGCATTTGAAATATGGAAGAAATAAGGAATCCTAAATATTTCTCGATGTTGTAATTGTCTATGTTAATGTTTGTTTAGACACAGCAGTTAAAACATTTGTAAATATTCTGTAATACATTTCATTTAACTGAATTTACATTTTGAAGCATGTATACTTCCTTAAATAAAGGGTTAATGGTGATTCAATTATGACGATGTATATTTTTAGAAATAGAGTTAATAGTAATAGAATTAAAGTAATAGCTTACTGACAGGGGTATGATATTGAGGTTTTTGGTAAATCTTATGATGTAAATTGTAAATATACGACTTACTGATATTGTCAATATATTATGACGTTTGTATTGCAAAGGTTATGATAGAGGAATTATATCTGAGGGTTAACTACTTGCATTCATTCCATAGTTGTATGGATTTTAATAAATTGGAACCAAAGGAATACATATCACATGGTCAAAGGGGAAAGAAGGACTTTTGGTAAAATGCTCTCAGTTTATCTTCGCGATCATGATCTCATAGGGAATTAAATAATTTCTCTGATATGATAGTATTTTTTTTTAATATTGTATAGTGTGCCTTAAGGTATTGTTGTCCTACCCAAGTTATCGGTGTGACGACGTGACATTACTTGGATTTTACCTATTAGTTTACATTGCGGGTTTCGTCGATGAAGCAATTAACACTCATCCTTCCGGAACACCTGGTATAATTACCTTGTACTTTGTTTAGGAGTATACATGTACAAGTTTCCTTTTTACATACTTTGCCGTGGATTTATATTTTTGAGTTTGAATGTTGTTTCTAGATATTTTGCTATTTTTAGTTATTTGTTATTTAAACAGGTATATTCGTTATTTAATTCAAATATCTCCAGAGATGATATACTCAATCTAAATTCAATGTGTAATGTTTCCGCTTGTAATTTAGAATGCTATAAGAAATTATCAAAAAATTTCATCTGACTTCTTCAAAAGAATACGAGTATGTGTTTAAGCGTGTGCATCTTGTTAAAGTGTTGTGTTATACAGTTATAATGCTCACTACAGCTGTGCTACGCACACTGAATTAATATCAAACTCACGATAAACTAAAAGCGAAAGATGATATCTCGTTTTGTAAACACATAGCCTTTGAATTCATATTCCGGACATAGCTGTCCTTGAAACGAATCCATGTTTACACTTCTGCTTCCTCAGCATCATCTTTATTAGATAACACTTTATAAACTGCCGAAAGCCATGGCCTTGGTGATTACAAAAATAATCCTATGTAATTAACAAGAAGAGATCGAAATTACAAGTTCGTCTTTAGTTTTATACACGCGTGAAGACAACCTCTCCACTATAGTAGGTCCTTGATGTACGCTCATCATACATCTGTAATAAGTGAGTAAGATGATATTTTTTATATAATACCATTGCATGAACATACTCGTCTCTATTTGCCATAAGAATGAGCTAGTTGATGATGTTTCCTTCATTTCCTTGTGATCGTATACATGCTGTTCATGAACACATATTTTGAACAATCTTTTCACTCTAAGAAAAAACGTGCCACTAAGGAATAAGTAGTACATGCTTGTACGTGTACGTTCGATAGTTTTTCAATTTAATTTCACATTGATAACATAACAAAATCCGAAAAAAATACATTATAACGTTCCTGAAGACGTCACTTCATAATGTAAAAGCTTAATGATTTACGTAGAAACTGTATTACTTTTTAAATAACATAAGTACATAAATGGGCCATCAGCTTTAGTATAGCCAATCCTACGATCAAACTGTGAGTCTTCCATTTGCAGTTAACAACACGTTCGAATAGATCACAAAAAACACACAAAAACAATAATGAAATATTTCTTCTTTAAAGTTGTTATGGTTACAGTTAGGGTTAACCCTACAACAAATTGTTATGATCTTCAAACATACATTTAAATAACAACAATGTACCGTAAACAGATTGCTGTCATTACAGAGATACAACATGTGGAGGACGTGGTAATGGACTTAATTAACACTATAGCATACAAACTGTGCAGACACGCATACAACGTTGTTGATATACTTCTTGAAACCTTAATGAGTCGTACAATTATTATCGAATTCCATTTCTGAAGCATTATGTAAGTGCATTGAACACTTAACATTGTGATATTAACTTTGAAGCCCCTTTTTGAAAACCTAGGAGCAATGCTCTAATATCACTTACAAGCCTATTTTGTGAGGCCACCTGCCACTTCAAGATATTAACGATCTATGCGGTTGGTATTACAGATAAATCACACGCGGTTATGTTATAATGTTTGCAACTTCCCACAGTAAAAAAACAGATGATATCATTACTTTCGCAAAAAATCCTAGTTTCGATCCTCTCTTGAAAAGAGTGTTTATGCCAACACTGATAATTGATACTTGTGGAAGAATGTTTATACTTTATTTCTCAATGCTGAACATGTGCATTCTAAAATATTCACATACAAATGCATTAATTTTTGTTTGTCTTTAAAAAAAAAATAGCCTGACTTGATCATGTGCCCTAGTAGGCAAAAATTAAATTGAAGGAATGATAAAAAGGACGTCTTAAAACTAGTTTTGCACACAAAGTAGTCTTGACATCGGTAACATTGCTAGGTTACATACAAAACCACGAGTACCGGACAACCAGCATACCAACTTTGAAACAGAAGTTGGGGTGTCAAATGATCAGTTTACCAATGCACAATCTTGTTTTGTGGACAAATATTAAAAAAATTGTTTGAATATAATTACTTATTTCCGTCGCAAAATCAGAATCACCGTCGTAAATGGTGGCACGAAGTTGTTGCAGTTTTTCGATATAAAGCTACCATCCGAACGGCCTTCACCTATTCAGAGGCACACGGTTTCTCTTTATTGGTATACGGCGGCTCTGCTTTTAAATCAATTGTTTTACCTTGCTTCAATGTATACAACCAATAATAATGGGCGGATTGGTCGACTGTTTAACACTCCGGCCTTCCACGCAGGCGGCCGGGGTTCGATCCCCGAAGTCGTCGTACGCATGGATATTCAGAAAAAGTGTTTTTCTCCTGCCGAAACAACTTCAACAACCCAGGTGGAGTATCAATTGGTCTAGTGAGGCTACAAACAGAACGCATTACATGTCCAGCACACACGCAGGCATACACACATAGGGAGATATTAGCAAGGTGGCATAGGAATAGTAGCTAGCGCATGATAACGCAGCTCCTGCGAATTCCTCAAAATTGTGTTGATTAATGTATATGCTAACTGTATTAATTGTATATCTATATACTGTAAAGCGCGTTAGAGTGCTTATGTTAGCTAAATAGGGCGTTATATACAATGCTGTATATTACTATTATTATTAATAACATGTTCATCTATACGGATTTACCATTTTATCAATTCAATACGCAATATAAGTAGCATCACAGCTGATAGATGTTTAGCTAAATGTAAGTATTACGGCAGCTACATAGGATTTCAATCGAATCATATTGCCAAAAACCGTAATGATAATAGGCTTTGCAATTGTCACTTTACAGCAATACGAATCAGCAGCTAAGGTATATGAGGGGAAAATACTGTCTTACTGGCAGCAACGTTGAGCGTGGTCAGTAGTTGGATGGGTGACCGCTCGCACGTTACATTTACATCGCCTTGAGAAGCACGCTGACAGTGTGACTAATGCTGAGATAAGGCGGTGGGGAACATGTGCTGATCAGCATTTTCTATTTACGATGACTGGCTACTTTGGTATCACTAATGTGCTGTGCGCAGTCAATATTTCCTGTGCAAAATGAAAAATAATGTAATAAGGAACGCATTTTTAACAACAACAAAAGAACAACTACACGCTTCATGTTTTGTAACCAAAGCTCAGATGTGATTCTGGGAGACATATTTGGATTGAGATGGGTTTCTATGCTTTATTACGTACACATTACTAGGTGATTGTTTCATCTCCTGTCAATGGTCTGTAATAACAGGATGTGGAACCGTTAAGGCAGTATGTTTGTCTCGGCTAAATAACCAGTTATTACATGTTACATGTTTCCATTGCGTTACTAATTGTAACAGACGGCGATTAAAACACGCAGTATGCAATAACCAGACAATGCTTTTGTGCATTGATCTTTTTCATGCTGCCAATAACTATATTTTGCGAGATATATATATTTACAAGTACGTTTTATTACGAAAAGATGAACGACAAATATAACACCTCGCGAGTAAGTATTCCGAAAAACAACAACAACAAAGTTATTTACTTAGTTATTATTCTTTTCACAAATCTGAAAATTTGGAAACACACTTCCAAAATGCATACACTGGAAAAGCGAGTTACGATATTTTTCTTATGGTTTATGCTTTATGAATGTTTAAAATTCTCTTTTTCTAATATCAAAGGCACATAATACTGACTCATATAACACCACAATGTAAATTTCATGACTAATCAGGACTTTTTCTCTTTATATCACAGGGATGTTTTATATAACAAGGCTGTAATGCTGAACAGGACTTCCTCTCTGAATGCCTCCATAAGGAGACGTTATTTACTAAACAATTAGTACTTTCTAAATCTCATTATCACGATCAGGATATGTTATATAACTAAGCTGTACTGACGTAACAATTAGTACTTTCTAAATCTCATTATCACGATCAGAATATTTTATATAACTAAACTGTACTGACGTAACAATTAGTACTCTCTAAATCTCATTATCACAATCAGGATATTTTTTGTAACAAGACGTGCCCTATACATGTCATTATCATTATCAGAACATATTATATACCTAAGCTGCATTGACGTAACAATTCGCGCGCTATAAATATCATAATCATGATGAGGACATTATATATAACTAAGCTGTAATGACGTAATTATACGAGATCTATAAATGTCAAAATCATGATCAGGTTGTCTATGTAACAACGGTTACTAACCTAACAAGACATGTGCTCTGGATGTCATTGTAATATAACAAGGCGATACTTACCTAACAAGACATGTGCTCTGAGTGTCATTGTAATATAACAAGGCGTTACTTACCTAACAAGACATGTGCTCTGAGTGTCATTGTAATATAACAAGGCTATAATAGTACATGCGTCTATCACGTCTATAACACTGTCCAAATCTGATTCATGACGGGTGCCAATATACACATTCCTAGTTATAATAAGATTATCGAAGGTAATTTATCTGCTTTCGAATCTTATCGCTCCCTGACCTGGCGTCGACAAATATTTATTTTAGTTTGAAAGTTTATCAACGAGCACTCCTCGACTGATATTACTACGCACTGCAATTTGATGGAATGCACTCTTTTACATGGACTAGCCTGACATAGCTAATTAACAACTGTTCGAGAGACGTTGCTATCACGACGGGGGAAAAGTCTATGACGGCCATCATGGAAAATGTATAACAAACGTGCACGTTTCTCATTACTACATTATTATTTATAAACGTGCATGCCATACCACTTACATGGTTTACCAAGATGAACATAATGCAAAAACTCGACTTCTTCCTTCACATTTGTATTAATTAATGTATAATGATTGCTGAAATAACAGCCTAATGTTGTTAAATGGCGCGTTTTAAAGTCACCAGTTATTGTCAACATAATTTAAAGTTTTATGTTTGTTTCAATTAATCTATCATGTCGCAGCATCAACTCTTTAAACTGGTCCTCAGTTACGTTTGAACTGAGTTTTTTCGGTCAACTAATTAAACAATATTTGTGGAGCTGAAGGTAGGCGCGTACAGTTGATGATAGATACACCATTAGCTTTCATTTACCTTTCGTCATTACCCTGACTGCTGTCGATGAACAGAGGCCGCTCATCATTCCGGAGCACATGGTCTAGTTTTTCAACCACATGTTTGCAATTTTTCCTTTGCGAATATTTTTTATTAGTACTTTAATCTGAGTTTTACCAATTATGTGAAATTGCATTTTCATTAACATTTCGGCCTACTCTTTTTGTACATACACACCTATATATGTGCTAACAGTTCGAAACCAATGTATTCATAACTTTACTATGTCATACGGCCATGTCATAAATATGGTATTACACACGTGTAATAAAACCTAAAGGTGCTGTGATTGGTC
>JAUMHH010151373.1:2146-19313 GCA_032359455.1 Chlamys rubida | reverse complement strand
ATAATGGACTCATCCATATCAATGCATGGTAGAGACTACTAAAGTTACATAGGGGTGAAAGGGTTAAAGGCTTCGACGATAAGGCACCAAAAACAAAACAAAAGTAAAAAATAAAAAGTTCGATGTTTTTTTGAGATGTTTTATTTCAGGTTTAAAATTGTACATCTGGGCTAAGAAAATCAATCATGTTTGTCAATACAAAAGTGTTAATGTTAAAAGATTATAAAATATATTTTTATCAAACAGTTGTAAAAGGGTAAGGGATTCTTTTAAAGGATATATCAAGAATAATTGTTCATCGGAAAACCGGTCTACATGGATTTTTGAGTACAGTGTATATCAGAGACAAATGATCTTTATATCTTTATAGACAGGTAGTTTGTATAGACAGGTAGTTTGTATAGACATGTAGTTTATATAGACAGGTAATTTGTATATAGACAGGTAGTTTGTATAGACAGGTAGTTTGTATAGACAGGTAGTTTGTATTGACAGGTAGTTTGTATAGACAGGTTTCAATATATATGTACACATGTTAGGTACTATATATTCACAGCCGACAAATCAAAGTTCGCATATAAAATTATATGCTACTGAACAGCTAACGTCATACCATCCTTTGACATCAGTACCGACACAATCGCCGTTACCACCAGGGTATCCTGGCCACCAATTGGTATAGGTGTCACCGAGCAGAAGGCCATTCCCGACCCAAGCGAACTTGTTATCCGTCGTTCTCCTTCTGGCGCCTATCCACCATCCAGCATATCCTGAACATATTAAAATTATACTGAACATGACCAAGTTCGCTAATGCTAATACTTAAACATTATCATAGTCATGACGTTCATACTATATTCATGATGTTTAACTGTCGTCCAACTATAGACACTAGTATATGATAAAAAATGTATTTACGGTTTTTATATTAAGACGTTTGTGTTTATATTATACACCAGAAAATGACACACTAAACGGGAATGTTTTGAACAAAGAAAGTTAGCTCATTAGAGCTATCCTTATGTATGTATCGTTTTCTCCAGAATAATGAACAATAAGATTAATTGCACAAAATTCAACGCTTCCCCCCGCCCTTTTGAAAAATCTGCAGGATCACGTGGTAACACTGCCTCTAAGTTTTGAGCTAATGGTGGCAAGCAACTTGTTAATTTGTGTCGTTCGGTTTCTGAAATGTTAAGTATGTTTCAATTTATTTGGCAGTCTGTTTCGGAATCCTGAACTTAAATCACGTATACTATCAGTGTGCTCCAATACAACTGGAAAAAATGAATATTTCTTATCGTTGTCATCTGTTTTCTGGAAACACAAGCGACGAAATATATATTATCTACGTGTTCTACAGTAAAAAACACGAGAACAATATCCAATTGCATCTAAACATTAGTCGATGAGAGTAGAACTTACGATATATACGGAAACTAACCATATTAATCCCGACAGCCGCCTATGAATTCCACGTGCCCTTCCGGGGAGATAAAGAAATGAACCGCGCCTTTTGAGGAGATAAAAAAAAGTTTCCTGTTTCTTTTGGGACGACAAGGATATTGACATGTATCGATTTGACAGACAAAGTGACGACATGTGCCCCCGCTAGCCCGTGCTGTCCTGTTCTTTGTTGTATTATTTGTGTGTGTGTGTGTCCACATGAACTATGGCCAATGGAGAATGAAGAAATTGTCCTTAAGTCCCTATCCCTACGAGGTGGAATGAGTCATGCGTTCCTTACCAGGAATTAAACTGACTATGAAGTCTTGCTTATCCTTGCTCATCACGGATACAAGGTTCGCTCCCACCAACTGACATCTCTCCTGATGATTCCATTAAAATGTATAACAAATAAAATAGAAATGATCATGGTTAACAAAATCAGTGTTGTCTAAATAGCTGAGTTAAGTTAAATGTCTGTTTATAATTTAAATGTATTCGAATTTTGGCGGCCATCTTGATTAAGTGGGGCGCGTCAGCTTGATAACAAATAGGAAATACTCAGCATCGGCGGTATACAATTATGACCCAGCGTAACTTCGAAGTTTGATAATTTGGAAATAATTTTTAAAAGGAAGTGGCCTGTATACATTTAGAGAAATTAAAATTTAACTTAAGCTTCTCTAGCACTTGTTTGAAACAGCAATATGCAAAGCAAAATAACAAAAAAATTGTCAGTACTAACAAAGTGAAATAACAATGCAGTATTGAAGGCTATATAGGGTATTAGTTGTAACTATAGGCCAAGTCTGAGAGCTTTAGCATTTGTACTTTCTGAAAACAGGACGATGCTTTTTTCATCCCTTTTTTTTTATAATAAATGAGTTTGCGAAAATCGCTATAATAACACTTTCTTTAAATCATATTGCTTCATGATAAATATGGATGCGTTCAAACCGACATGAACATTTTAGTTTTAGTTATTATTGACCATAAACAAAGATATTCCTTATATTTTTGATATAGAAAAGTCTGTGTCGTCTTTTAAAACCCAGATTCCTGGAATAGCCTAACGTCACCAAAATGTTTGCTTCTAACGGTTGTCTCATGTTAGTCGAGGCGGAAAGAAAAACTTCAAAATGACGCTGATACAATTGCGTCCATAGCCCAATAACCGCAATTTCTTATGGTGAATGCTGATATAGGAAACGTAAATATCAACTTGTGAACAGCAAGTATACTACCTGAGCGTCGGACCAGGTCAAACGCTGAGTCCCTAACAGATAGCATCGATCCTCATAGACATGTACAGTCGCGTTGGGATCCACTTTTTCTGAAAGTAGGAAAAGTCTATGCATTGATGTTATATTGTACTCGCATTGCCGTTGATATAGGTACAGCAATATCACAGTATACAGACTCTCGTTTCAATGTCATTTCACTTTTACAGCTAAACACAAACAGTTTCCAATGTTCCAATTTTCTTTTCCTTCAGAACATTTATAATCCGACATTAATGTAAATTATAGCAATATAAGACAGTTTCAGCGTGTTCGTAAAAGTAATTAGTCTGGGCTCACTGATTCCCTGGTTTTGTCATGTTAACGAATATCTTGCCCATATAGTGCATGATGTCGCTACATTATCCTAGGTATCCGATGAAATGACGTGACCAGTCACGTGATCGGTCACACTTTGTACCGTTTTGTCTTTCGATGATAGTTGGTTAGGAAATAGGAAAGGTGATTTTAATCAAACTTCAACCTATACTAAGTCTCGATTAATTTGGCAAAGAAACTTTGGTAAACGATTTTAATGACGAAAACTGTATCTCTATTTTGATTTCATAAATCAATTAAATACACCCAATAAATCTTAACTAACTTTTTCTGGAAATAGGACTATTCAGCGTGAATTTTGGCAAACAGACACTTGTATATGAGAGAGTTGAATTAAGATAGGTGATATTCAATATATTTAACAAAAAATTCACGTTAATATATTTTCGTTTTACCTTAAATTATAATTTAAATATTATATTTGATCAAATAGCATTTGCTCAGTGAAAATTTCAAAAAACTACGTTATATACCTGTATAATATCATAAACTTAAATATATAATGATCAGACGATATTGATTTTATATCAAAACAGTTGTGCATGTGCCACTATAATAGCATGTTGCTGACAAAATTATTTTACATGTATTAAGGTGGTTTACGCCCTTCACTTTTGATAAAAAAAACATTGCCGTGTCATTTGAAAACGAGGAAAGCCGGAAACAAGACCACTCTCTGGTTAGTTCAAAATGCATTATACATTTATTTATAACTTCATTAACATCAATATGACAGAAAAGAAGTAGGTACTTTATAAAAGGTCGATTTTGTTGACCGGGAATGTAAAAGGCTAAACACGTCCTAGAAATCCCATGAGTCATGCATGCTTTCTCATGTTCTCTTCACCCCTGACATATGTCATGACGGAATCGCCATTGTGCGGCAATTTAGCTTTGAATTCCGCTCTAGATACGAAATCGTAAACTCGCCTTATAAATATCTTTGACGAGGATCGAGGAATCACGAGGAAGCGTAACGGAAAAATCGACAGATCTTGTAAAGACGTTTGTCAGCCTAGCGATTGGTCAGGTTTTTGTACCTGAAATCAATCAAATAGCTAGCCGTGTGCCTTCAATTGTGTCACAATATGTTCCCGGGGTGCAGAGAAGATACGTGAATCGAGAGCAGAATCCTTGTAATTCGAGAATGGAGGCAATGGTCAGCTGTCGCATATCAATGGTGTATGCTTAAAGTAATGAAGAGGTGGAAAGGTTCACAAGGAATTCTTTTTTAATGGGCAGTGATTTGTCTGTGCGTAGTAATGTAAAACTTGGATTGTAGACAAAAGAGATAGTGAGATTGTACAAACCTGCAGTTTATCAATACAAACAATAAATATACAATTTATATGACAACAATTATGAAACAAGTTATTTAAACTTATATAAATCACTCTTGTTGGCTCAGATGTTAGTGCGCGGGGTATTTTTATGTGGAAGGGGACCGGAATACTTGGGGAAAACCAACGTGGTCGGGCAGGTGACCAGGACATCTGTACATACATAACACAAACCAGTGAACTTTTACGTGAGGAAAGGATTTGAAGTTTAAGAAACATAGTTTGATATTGGGACTGGTGTTATTTTACAAGTGTAATATAATTATGAATGGCGAATGTGTATTTAAGGGTCCCTGTGCATTCTGGTTTTTCGTATCTTTTGTAATCTCCCTTTAATTTCGTTTTGGAAGGCTGTAGCACAGCTGGACCAGAACACTTCTGTTGACCAGGTAGCTCAGTCGGTTAGAGCTACAGTTTATTAATCTGTGGTCCGTGGTTCGAGACCCCAGCCCGTATTCAAGAATCCGTTATCATGCTTACGCATGGTTCCTTGCTCGGACTCAACTAATTATAACTCACATCATGTGGCACTGCCAAAAAAGTCAAATTAAGACATTGAAATAGTTTTCTGCATCCAGTCTCTCCAAAGTTCTTAAACAACATGGGAAAATGTGATGTTAGCACTAAACCTCAGTTTGAGCACGGGGACAGTTTCATGAATATGGGCCCCAGTCTAGTCTCACTGAATCGTTACGCCAGAAATTGCTGTTGATCAAATTTTGTTTATTTCACGTTTTTGACAGTGGTACGGGATTCCGAAATGATATACATGTATCTTGAATACTTAGTAAAGATATTGTGTAGAATTACAGTTTAGATTTGATGTACTGTCATCACATTATTGTACTTTAACGATTTTGAAAATGAAGCTATAATGTATAGATTTTGTTATACATATATATATTGATAGTGTATTCTGGTCTATAGTTGTTTGAGGGAGAGTTTGTTTTTATATAACCCTATTTCATAAATTGCGTTATTTTAAGCTTGGTGGTTTATCTTACTAAGTAAAAAAGAATAATGTATCACTGTGAGCTGTAAGATACGCTATTTTACTGTGACAAGTCTGAACATGATGCTATGAACATCTGTATGTACATATGTAATGATAAAAGTATAATGGCTGTCTTTAGTAATTCTGTATAGAATTATTCATACTGTCGACAGTTTCTACTGTTTTTACATATATGAATTGAGAGGAAATACAAAAGATAACCAAACAAATGATTCTATATAGTATTTTTTGTACGTACCGAACAGACGTTTGCATACATGTATATCCGGGTGTTGTTTGTCAACCCTTCCCTCAAGCGCGCCTAACCGTGTGGTTAGGAGCTTGATCTTGTCCTCCAAGACTGACAGATATTCTGAGTTCATGTGTTGTTCACTCCCGCACGTGTCGCTAGTACTGAGTTGCGGCAGTACGATGGATCTAAAATTTAAATTAAATACTTTGTCAGTTATCGATTGTTTTACCGACCTGATATGATAACAGTCTAGTTTATGAAGTTTTAGTAGTGGATGGGAGTTATTTAAAAAGCCAACAGAATACCGAATACCGACAATAAAACCGTTATGCGAACTCAAAATCGATAAAGAATAGGACAATATATGAACAAAGTAAAGATTTACATGGAAACTATAGATACACGGAGAATAAGACCAAGTGTTCCGCAAGGGTAAGTATATTTTGCTATATCGACGACTTCTATCATGTAGGTCAAAGTCAGATCAAAGTACAATCGGGCACATTAATGAGTATAATTATAAAAGATTAAACGTTTAAAAGTAACACTTTAGATAATAAATAGATATACTAATAGATATAACATGCCAAAAATGAATTACACAGCATCATAAAGCTGTTTCGTCCTTCTAAGACTGATCGGTGATGCTAGGGGCCAAAAAGTTCCAAATTGTCTAAACTACTGGTTTAACAGTAAACCAGTAGTTTAGACAATTTGTAATTGGCGAATTTATATTTTTTAGAGGAGTGCTGGTTAATTTTAAATATTTTGTAAAGTGAGTATATCATACACCGTGGAACTACTCGGAAGAGATAACTGGCCAAACCTCTGGGATTTAAGAAATCCACATGTTGAGTTCACCACTTTGAATCTCGGAATGGACCTTTAAATTTGGTAATACATGTGCCAAACATGAATTACACGGCATAATTCAGATGTTTTGTCCTTCTAGGACCCATCGGTGGTGCTAGCGGCCAAAAAGCTGGATATCGAAACTGTCTAAACTACTTTTGAAACAGCGGGACATCGACCTTCACATCACACAAAGGATTTTCAGAATATCCATTATTTTCTAGACATATTGATACACCAGCACTTTAAAAAAAAATATCATGAAATTTAACCTCCTAGAATTTTAATCAAAATAATTGTAACAGAAATCTTGTTTGATTTTGTAATGTCATGAACATCTTTTTTATGGCGAGAAATAAATTACTACAAAATCCAAAAAGTTTTTTTTTCATTTTTATTATTTTACTCCTCAAGGGACAAAGAGAAAAAGAATGGAAAAATTACATTTTATATATTAGTACGTAAGAAATATCTACTTCTTGTGTAACATCGAGTATGTGGGATTAAAAGTATAGACAAAAACAATGCAATATGGATTTGGTAAAATACTTTATCAAAAGTATTCCATTTAAAAAAAAAGTATACTTCATTGTATCAATAAGGCTTAGAAGCTATATCGAATTTTAGAAATTGGCATTAATTCAAAGACAGAAAATAATTAAAGTTCATCTCAATAGCAATATTGATTTATGACTAATTGATTGAAATATCATATCATATCTGCACTCGATTTGCTTACAAAAGCAATATTGTTTTAATTTACGCACAAAACTGTAATACCAAACTAGTAACAACGTTGTTCAACAGGACTGATGCTGATCTATTACGATTATTTTTACTTATTATTTATGGCACGAAACGACTTTGTATTACCTGATGCTGGCTAGTATCCGTTGTTCCATTTGAGCTGCTTCTAGAGAGATCTTGTGGTTTCCCAGAGGCTGCCCGTCAGACACTCTACTACAGGCGAAGGACAGTACGAGAGCAAATAGAAAACGAACCATTTTCCCAATGCAACAGGTATAGGTACAGCACAGTGTGAGGCAAAAGACTAACTGTGAATTAAGACAGAGAACTGTAGTTGAATAAGGGTTTATATACACATATAGCATCATTTCCTGTCTTCCGTTAAATGTTACTCATTAATATTCATATATGTTACTCACTTACAAATAAAACAGAAAATTATATTCTTTACTAAACCAAGTGGTGCAGCAAATCATTTTCGGGGTGTATGCTTATCAAGGGTCGAGCGTCCGAAGCGCGCAGCGCCGGAAAAGGGGGAGGGTATGGAAGGAGGAGTCCCCCTACCATAGGTGGAAACAAAACATGTAGGTCATAGAAGCAATCTCCCGTGTTTTATGAACTTATTTTAACCCGATTATTAACAAGTAAAATCCGACTTTTTATATGAATAATATTTAAATTGTGTACTTCACTTAGTAGTAACCTTCGAGATTGTCAATGTGTGTAGACATAACAAATATTTTTCAAGAAGATATTTTGTTTATATTTTTCCTTTTTATGATTGATATGGACGGTCCATATTAATGATAAAAAAAAATGGGAAATTAATAAAAATATATAACAAAAATCTTTTTGTAAATTTTAGTGTCTGCTTGAACACATACACGCATACATGTATGCTACGCCACTGATTATATTTATTATCGTAATAACCACGTTTTATTTCATCACCACGATGATATGGAATGTATTGACATTGTTTCCTCTGAATCCGCTACTACATCTAGAACTGGAAATTCAAAACGTCCAAGTGGTGTATTCCACCGTTTTCTTTATCTAGCATTATAGTTAGGGGTCAAGATATCACTAACCATACTTCTTGAATCAATGGGTATTCCCCAAATATCATTTTGTTGATGAATACTACGTACTGGAATAATGCATGTATAAGATTATATAGGATTGTCAATGTTAACACAATATA
This sequence comes from Chlamys rubida, assembly GCA_032359455.1. Taxonomy (NCBI): domain Eukaryota; kingdom Metazoa; phylum Mollusca; class Bivalvia; order Pectinida; family Pectinidae; genus Chlamys; species Chlamys rubida. Next base: position 10,858 of record JAUMHH010151373.1, on the reverse strand, counting down.
TCAGACAAATAGATAGCAAATTGGCATATCAGTAATATTCATAATTCTGATCAATAATACTTGCTTTATGTAAGAAGCTAAAGATGACATATATACCAGTATAGAGAAATCCTTATTAAGAAATAGGCAAACATGCCTTTGTGCATCATAACCGACAAATATTATTGAGTGGTATCAGCTACGAGTGGTATATTCATGAGCTCATGGACATTGGGATAATGGATACTAGTATAAACATGTACAGCGTCAGGTACAGAGACGCATGTTATTTCGGTGTAACACAGGCCCCCCGTTGTAACTTTTCCCCACAAACCCGAGTTCCTCGTAACAATATGCGTGTCACCTACAAGTACTAGTACACAGGGGCATGATTCCAGCTATATATGTACAGTGTACAACAGCTATATTCAGAATAGCAAGACAACCAGGCTCTACGTATACTTTCACGAACGCTTTACTTAAATGCGGGTTCAGAGGAGAGAATACACATAATATACATGGTGTAGCCCGCTTCGTGTTGTTAGAGGTGAATAATGTAGAGCCCTGCAGAATCTGGGGGGGGGGGGTTCTTCAGCGTCTTCTGCTATAGGGGACAGTGAAGAAATCAAAATCGATCTGCTCCACTCATAGCAATACTTGGTGTCTTTATCTTTTCTTTCATCAAATCCCTACTCTTTCTACTCAGTGGTATCTCCCTAGGCACCCGTCCTCGTATGACCTTGGCTGTTGTGCCTTCCTACGTCCCCGTCCCCATATGACCTTGGCTGTTTTGTCCCCCTAGATACCCGTCCTCATATGACCTTGGCTGTTGTGTCCCCCTAGACACGCATCCTCATATGACCTTGGCTGTTGTGTCCCCCTAGACACCCGTCCTCATATGACCTTGGTTGTTGTGTCCCCCTAGACACCCGTCCTCATATGACCTTGGCTGTTGTGTCATTCTAGACACCCGTCCTCATATGACCTTGGCTGTTGCGAGGACATTAAACACCCATTATACAAAACAGAAACTTACTTCATTTTTTCTCCAAGTGAAAGTATTGTCGTAATGAAGGGGAAATCTTAAACCTATTGAATCTTCCTAAATTTCAACAATGTGCCTTATCAGAAAACGTCAGTGCTTTTCTTAAGTTTACTCAACGATTACGAAACTAGGGTCGGTTCGTACACATTTGACGCTAATTTGTTTAGCTTCTATATGTCTAATTTTTGGGAACATTTAAAAAAGCCCAATACGGAGGTCTTAATTAATTTAATTTTACTATTTTAAGTAAATATGATATATTTCAGGTTTAAGATTAATTATATTTCATTGTGAATAATTACAGCTTATTGTAACCTTGTTCAAAATACATGTCAATATTTAACTAAGATGAAACTGGTAAATTAATTAGGAAAAAAACAATGATAACCCAGACACAGGTACCAGCCTCGTCTGTCAATACACCTATAATATAATCTTATAGGTGTATTGACAGACGAGGCCAGTACCTGTGGTAAAACCTTGTAATTATGCCACCATTTGTCTGAAGAAATTCTGGCGCTATTAAGTGGTTTGGCAATAAATTGAGGGGAACACATGAAGGAATTCTTAGAAAAAAAGGGGCATTGATATTATGCTGGTGTTAACCGAAGTGGCAAATAAAAGGAGGGACATTTTACTGAATAGATGCACACATCTCCAAAGGTATGACAAATAGCTCAATAAGGTGACATAATAAGGAAAGTACATGTCCAAATCAGAAATGGAAACAGATTACTAATGCTGATATCCATTATTTTGGAACATATTAATATTATTGAAGCAAGCTCAGGTTGAAGTATACGGCCCCTCTGGGTGGGATTTGTCTGTTTTATATCATCATTTTATGGAAAGATTCCATCAGTCAGCAGTAAAACGAGATGACATAAAGATGTTCCAAAAAATATTAATCAAAGTTGAATTTCATTTCTACTAAAACTTTATAACCTGCATTTGTTTTCCAAGGCCAAATAAAAATATATGTGTGTTTCCTGTTTCGGCTCCAAAAAAAATAGTGTAGGACAGGTAGGTAGGTAGGAAAAGCATTTTATTTTTCATTTTATTTTATTTTTTCTGGTGAAGAAAATCTCCTGATTACCTCAGTGAATGTTAAAAATATGTTATTGTTTTAATAAAGTATGAAAGGCACCAAATATATTATTTTTGATTCATGTAAAATAAATGCATTCACAGTTTTTGTGTTGAGCAGGCCCAAACGACACATTCATTGAAGTAAATTATTATTTGACCCACCTAAATGTTTTAGAATAACCAACATATTTTACAGTAGTGCTACCACCAGTGTTACATTTCTAAATTATCCCTACTGCTGGACACTAGTTTTTAGTAATCCAAACTCCACTGATGGTCACCAGTGTTACGTTCTCTTTTGTATAACTGATACTTTCTGTTCTCAATTTCTACTGTCTCCAGTTCAAATTAATTGAACAACAAAATAAGTATATTTATATTTACACTATATTTACAACACAAGTTTTTTAATCTGTCATAAACTATAAAAGTTTTCACTATTTGGAACTCAATCTCTCCACTTCAAACTTCATTATCTCCAACTGTAAACTGTAAAACTGCTCAGATCTACAAACTACGGCTAAAACTACTATTATTGCTAACTTCCTAATTCTCACTTTAATTCTAACTTTCTTACTCTCCTCTATATCTCTTGACCTCTCAACTGGGTCTCCCTAACTCAACCTCCTTCCTCAAGACTCAACTCTATTCCCCACCCCAACATCTTCTCCTCCTTCGACTCCCAAGCTGAAGTACCTTACTATCTGTCCCTTAGCAAAATCCTGCTACAATAAAAATGTTGATTCACTGAAATTATTGATGCTGCTAAAATCCTGTTAAAAACTGGCCATAAATCCTGCTAAATTTGACTCTGTTGGTCAGCATCAGCTGGAGGCACAAACACTGACATCACAGACTGGACCCCCCTCCCCCTCTGACATTGACTACACTAATAATACAACGCATAACAAATTGTATGTACACTTTGAACACCTAAACGGCTAATAAATGCATCACAGTGACTGAAAAACCAATAAAATGTATTAGGGTCGGCATGAAAAAATTGGGTCGTTCGGGAACAGGGAAACACAGTTATATTTTATTTGGTCTAATGCAGTCTGTGCAAAACTTATCTTTGATTTCAGATATGTTTTCTCGCCTTTCATGAAAATAACTCGGATAAAAAGTCTATCATGCATCTAGTAAGTGATGCTTAATATGAGATTGATTGTAATTTTAATATATAAATTAATTCTTTTTTGTAATTTTAAAATGAATTCTTTTTAAAAACAGCTCACAATTGACATGGGAAATGAAGTGAGGGAACAGAACAAGTTTTTAACAGAAATGGTAAGTCACATTAAGCTGTACTAGTTCATCGAATGTGTTAACAGATTTCAAAATCAACCTTCTGTGATATCAAAATGAAAATGCATTTATATACTTTTTCTATTTCTATAATAACTGTTGATGAGTTCAGAACACTGAGGGAATGAAGTGGTGTCATAATTTTGTTAAATCAACATTTATTATTTTCAATGTTATATTGTGCAGGATAAGGAAAATATCTGAATTTATCCTCTGAGAAATTAATTGCACTTGTAAATATAAATATATTTTTTGACTGTCTACTTTTTTTCAAATAAAAGATTCATGCTTAATGTATTCTTGCTTGTTTTACTATGATAGCAATCGATAAAAAAATGATAACATGATATTTATGTTTAAAAATGAGTAGAAATCAATTAACAAAATGAGTAAAGAAACTATAATCAGTGCTATTTTGTTTTGGTGATAAGGATGATGACTTCGACAAGAGTGGAGGATTATTGAAGTCATCGATGGGACGGTTAAAGGGTATTGCAAGTAAAGGCGGCCCTAGATTGTGGTGTTACATGTTTCTGTTTATTCTATTCGTCGTCTTTATCTGCTGGGTTATCGTCAGGTTCCGGTGACCTCTGTCCTCGCCAGCAGCTCTACCATGAAGAATTTACGTTACTGACAGAATATTTCCTCTCCAGCATTTACCTACGAGTGTTGGACAAACGACAGAATTCAAGTGGCTGACCCTAGTTCTTGAAACACCTGTGACATTGACCCAGCAGTGTTGTATTGATTGACCAACATTTTTTGTAGAGTTACCTCCCTTCCATCATTCTTCCTCAAGCTGCCAACCACTCTGATTGTTATTTATATAAGTAATTGATCCACGTGAACATGTCATGGAAGACCACTCTGGTCATCAGAAAATAACTTGGTCTCCTAAAAATAAAAGATCTTCTCATAAAACAAGCACAAAGAAACTTAATATGTTTTAAATACCTAATTAATATCATTTGTACTTTTAAGCTACAAATTTATATTTTTGTGTATAATTTGTGCTGTTAAAACATGATAACATGTGCAATATTTTCCATTGAAAGAATTGTATTCAATTTCTTTGAGAGTTTAACTTGAGAGTTATTTTTATATCAAATGCTTTAATATGTAACGGAATAGCCTGATGTCATATTAAGACAGTAATGAGTATATTTCTCTGTCTTTGCATGAATTTTATGATGTCAAGGCAATATTTTTAATGAAAATTCATTATGGATCCATGTGAATCAAAAGAAGAGATATGGGGTAAAATGGATTAAATGAGATTTATTAAAATTGTGTGCCAGAGACTTGAGAAGTCACATTTGTGAGTGTAAAGCTTGGACTTTTGATATCGCATACTGCAAGGACAGGAAAAAACAGTATCCAGAGAAAAATTGAACATTACTTTCTTCACATATTTTCTTTAATTTGAATACAATCAGAGGGTAAGGAGCATGCGGCTAAGATGGACACTTGTCAAACCCATATTGTATTGTGCTACTGGGTTTGACACGGGATCTTGCTATCACGACTGGAGAAAATCTCTTTGTTGGGATGAAACAGGATCTTGTTATTATATCAAACATGATCAAGATACAAGGGAAATTGGGATGGGGTGTGGTCGAAGGGTTCTACATTAATGAAGGATGAAAGAGCATGGGGTTCATGAGAGTTTGGAGTTGGGGATGGAAAATGATGATGAGAGTTTAGAGTTGGGGATGGAAAATGATGATGCGAGTTTGGAGTTGGGGATGGAAAATGATGATGAGAGTTTGGAGTTGGGGATGGAAAATGATGATGAGAGTTTGGAGTTGGGGATGGATAATGATGATGAGAGTTTGGAGTTGGGGATGGAAAATAATGATGAGAGTTTGGTTGTGGTTGATATTGGCTGTTGGGATGATGTGGATGGTTGTTCTATCTAGAGGGGATGGAGGACTGGGATACAGTATTGGTAATGGTGTCAGGATTGATGGGGTTGGGCATGGTTGTTGGTGGGACCTGGATGGTTGAGGATGGGAGTTAGGGGTGATTGTTATTAGTGTTTTGGTGGTTGGGGGAGGGGATGGGGCTGGGTTTGTTTTGTGTTGTAATGACAGAAGGAATGTATGTTTAAACATGTGTCAGACACTGTATGATCTATATATAGATACATTGTTAAGTTTTAAAATAAAAACAAAAAAAACTACAGCAATGATGTGTTATGTTTTAAATATACAAAGAAAGTTTATTGATAACCAAGTCTGTGTTTTCTCCTGGATGGAAATGGTATTTTTGAAGTGTATCTGAATAGTAATTTTAATTAATTACAACAAAATCATGATGGTTATGCATAAAACACAGAACATACGAAACCCAATATGTAAGATATATCTTTTATAAAATACCATCAGACAGGGACATATGTCATATAGGCACAGAAAAGTGCTGAAATTGGGGTCGTGCTTGAAACCTACTGGAAAAGATATGTTTCCTGGAACAGTACTGGAATTTTCTCCATATTCCTTGATAAGTGCTGGAACGTACAAACTGAAAACATTTGACATGAATTATTATCCCCTCAAAACGAAAGTTCGAGGGGATATAGGATTCCGCCTGTACCAGGTACATCTGTTCGTATGTTACACTCTTTGTCATCGCTCTAGCGACTTCATTTCTCAACGGAATTTCATGAAGCTTCATACAAGTGTTTGGTATGAGAACACTGAACAAATTCGTGTTTGAGTTACTTTGGTGAAGGTCAAGGTCACTGTTACTATTTTTAGAAAAACTTTGTCATCGCTCCAGCGACTTAATTACTTGACAAAATTTCATGAAACTTTTTACAAGTGTCTGGTATGACAATACCTTGAACAAGATCACATTTTGGATTTTTTAGTTGGAAGTCAAGGTCACTGTTACTATTTTTAGAAAAAAAACAGTGATTTCCCAAATAATGACCTTATGATTTTCTCCCCTTTTTAGAATCGTTTCAACGTCATCAAGTGTTTGTAGGAGGGTTAACATTTCGTCGATATACTGTGATATGAATTTTATATTAATTACGGACAGTGACCATTCCAAGCACAGGTTGGCCGTTTATATCCTCCAAGACGCCATATGAGCTACATTTATGGAAATTATATTATCCTCCTTTTTATATCGTATTTCGAAACAAAATAATCATTGGATTGGAAAAAGTGGTCAAACTGTAGGAAAACATTAAAAAAAATCTTATGTGTTTAAAAAGTCACCATTTTCTTCTATCAGTTAAAATCCCAATGAAACAAATAACACTATATACCACGGGGACATGCGCATTTGTTACAGCCAATGCGGACCTAAACTAAGGTGTTCAGAGTAATTTTACCCGTTTGAGGGGTTTTGATCAACTCTTGGGGTGACATTTTTACCGAAAGTTGATCTTAATTAACTGCTCAAACGTGTAAAACTACTCTGAACACCTTAGTTTAGGGCCAATGATAGTTGTAACAAAATATCAAGTGCCTGTGGGTTAATGTCGTGTCGCCACAGATTGGTCTATAACGAATGTTCTGTCGATATTGGTTGGTCTAAAATTGATTTATTCTTATCATTGGTCTACAATGAAAGTGACGTCATATTGGATTTGGTATCGTTACACATACAATCGTATTTAGTTTAATTTTTAATTTTTAATTTAGTTTAAAAACCGATGTTCTTGCCACCGGTTGGTCAACAGTGGATATATTTCTTTGAAATGTTAGCATTTGGATGTGTCGCTTTCACCGATTGGTCGACAATGAATGTGTCGCTTTCTGTGATTGGCCAGCAATGGACGTGTTGGCATCAGTTATCATCATCACATCAATTTATTAATCCAAGCTCTGTTGTAGGATACTCGGCTGTATACGGATGGTCCGTTTAAACAATCCTCATTTCCCCATGACGTAATTCCGACCTGAACCCATCTTCCAGCCTCGATCTCACACTGTAAGGGACCGCCACTGTCGCCCTGAAAGTCAAGGTTAAATACTGAATTCTACTTTTCGTCTGAAGTACGTGTGGAGCTCATGCTTCTAAATCGACGAGTTACGCGTTTGTTTCGTTTGTGTTTAAAGTCTTATTAATAGCGATGGTAATTTAAGGAAGTTCCCGCTTTTGGAGGAGAAAGAAAACCGGATTGCCCGGAGGAAAACGACCGAGTTGCGACCAGTACCTAGCTAGGCCTTGAACACGCGACCCAGTGGTGAAGATAATGAAAGAAGCGATTCTCTGTGTTGAAGTATTGGAAGGATAAATAATGAAATTGAAATATTTCGCTATTATGGGTAATGGATGTTATTCATCAGACTTCAGACATAAAAAGATGGAGATATAGTACGATTCAAGTCATGTCAAGGCATTAAAGTAAGACATGTTTTGCATACTAAAAAGGAAAAGGAAGTGGAAGTCCATGATCTAGTGATCGTAAGAAACGATTCTCTGTGTTGCAGTATTGGAAGGATATAATGAAATTGAAATGTTTCGCTTTTACGGGTAATGTATGTTATATTTATTAGACTTCAGACATAAAAAGATGAAAATAAAGTACGATTAAAGCCATGTCAAGGTCTTAAAGTAATATATGTTTTGCATACTAAATAGGAAAAGGTAGTGGAGGTCCATGAGGCCACTTAATGTTTCAGGATAGCTCAGAACAATGTTTTCATTGTTATAGTATTCTTTTGTTAATTTCACCTCACTAAAATTGCTTTTCAGAAATGATTGATCAAAGCTGTGGCCATACCAGAGATATCGGTTTCAAATGCATCGTTACAGTTTTTAACGGTAGTACATGGATCCTTAAAAATGCTAAAAATAACCAAGACCTACGTAACACGTGTCCTTCGTAGGATCTTCAGTACATATCATGTCGTCGGTTACTTGGCCACTAAACCCTTTCTGGCACTCGGCGTTAGAGATGACAGATACCGCCGCCTGCTGGAGAATGGTGACCACTGTCTTAGGCTCTGTAAATAAAGTACCAACGATCAACAACAACATTTACACCAATGAGACAGTTGAAACATCTACTTTTAGAGCCAATGGGACACTGGGACCAACTCCATTAAGAACCAATAGGACACTGAGACCAACTTCTTTAAGAGCTAATGGAACACTCGTACCAACTTCATTAAGAGAGCCAATATGACACTTGTACCAACTAATGGAAACTAGGACCACTTTCATTAAGAGAGCCAATAGGACACTTGTACCAACTTCATTAAGAGAGCCAATAGGACACTTGTACCAACTTCATTAAGAGAGCCAATAGGACACTTGTACCAACTTCATTA
>JAUMHH010151362.1:0-12155 GCA_032359455.1 Chlamys rubida | reverse complement strand
TTTTGAGGGTTCTCATGTTGGGCAAGATCTGATAAGTCTTTTAGGGGCTAAATGAGTGTTTGTATGTATGTATATATGTGTGTGTGTGTGTATGTGAGTATATGTGTGTGTATATGTGTCATCTACATTCTTTCCTACTGCAGGTTCCGTTTTCTTACCTCCTTCCCCCCCCCCCAAAGCCTGAAGTATGAATTTATGGGGATGCCCCCACCCCTCCTATTGCAGGGGGGGGGGGGCATAGCATATACATTTAATTATGCTTATGCTTATAAATTTTAAATTAAAAACCAAAGATGCTAACTTAAAATACATGGTAGCAATAACTTGTTACTGTAGATAAACTACATAACAAAAACTTCACGTGTGTGGGGCCAGGATTCTGATAATACTACTTCACTACTTTCATTCTCAGAATATTCTAGAAAATATGCAAGGGTGGTGTCTTGTTTATAAATTTTGATGTTATTGCCACCACTGAGCCGTGTTTATGTTGCGTAAACAAGCTTCCAGTGTACCAGTTTGCAGCCTAGGGATGGTGCGTGGACACAGATTCCTCGACAGTATGCAAAAATATCTCTGGATTGCGGCCAACTAGAGAAAATATTTCTGTTTACATTGGACAAAATGTAGGTGTGCATCGGGCCTAGCACCAAACTGTTGACATGTACCCATAGCAACCAAAGTACTTCGGTACCAACTTAATTTACTAGTCGTCCTGAGGTGATCAAGAACCGGCCATTACATACAAGTTAACTGGCATGGTCAGTGTTGCTATACTTCGAGACCACATGAGTCTTTTGGCATGGTCAGTATCACTATCCCCTGACCACATATGAATCTCCTGGCATGGTCAAATTCACTGTATATCCTTACCACACTTCACCCATTCCCCCCTGAAGACACATTTGAACTCTTCCAATTCAAAAGTTGGAATAGTTTATTATGAAATTTCAGGGATGAATGAGTTAAGTTATGGTTGGTAGTGGCTAAGTTACTCACCTGGATGAAAGGCAAATCAGGTTCATGTGTACTCAGGGTTTGCCAAATTTGACCCTATATGCAAGAATGTTTAACACTGTTAACTCATTCACCCCTGAAGACACATTTGAACTCTTCCAATTCAAAGGTTGGAATAGTCCATCATGAAATTTCAGGGGTGAATGAGCTAACAAAAGGGTGGGCTTATTACTGGACATAGTTTGTTATGAATGAATATTTGATGTAATTCCTGAAAACTGTTGCTTGTTGAGTTTTTCCAAAAAAGGATGGTCACATTTTATACCTAGTGTACATTATTCAGTGTACTTCAGTTTTAAAAAACAACTTTCCATTCTCTAAATAAAATGGTAAAATGCTTTGCTGAGAATTACATTTTTCCCATCTGAATTATGAAAAATTGGTTAGAAAATGTTTCGGTATTTTCTTCATCTGAGTGATTCATTGATGAAAAAAATTATCAGATGTTTAAAAAAAACATGGTTGACTAGACGTTTTTATCAAAGCCCTATGTTGTATCGCGAGTGACAGCCATGTTGGGCTGGTTCCATGGTAGTTAAACCTTTGGGTTTCCCATTCTCACACAGAAACATGTGTTTATACAAGTTCTCCTCTTCATCAACCATGTAGTGTATGGTCATTTACAAATATATATGCACATTTTTGACAAATTGGTTTTCAGCACCATATGTTTCAAGATTATAAAAGTAAATGTGCTTGCTGTAATGGAAATATTCTGAAGTATGTTACATTATATCATTTCTTACTCGTTAATTTGAGATTGCATGCCCTACTTAGTTATTTGGACACTTTTTTACTTGTATGTGCCAATTTATTCATATAAAAGAAGCAGTAATTTCTTTTTGCAGCTCACAAAGAGTCATAGTTCTTTATGCATCCATGTGCTATTTATTAAAAACTACACACTAACCTTTCTCATGCCACTGTAAGCTTATAAACACAGTTCTAATAAACCTAGTGGAATCTAGGAAATTATTTTCTGTTGACATATTTGTTGCAGGGTTTGATGTTTAATAGACAATCCTGTGTGAAGGGACATTGTATATTTTACTGTAGCTTTTCCTTGTAAATCAGTTTGAAGTGCATTCCAGTTCCCCAAAAATAAGTAAATCATAGTACCTCCATCATCATCTACATTCTAGTTCCTCCCAAATAGCTTCTCCCGATGGAAGACATTCAGCATATCCCCACGAACAACAACAAATTCCCATGAACTACATTCTACTTCCCCTCAATAATCTTCAACCTTGTATGTCCCAGTGAACCCATTCTTAGCTTCTCCCCATTAAGTACATCCTGGGACCTTTAAATTAATTAAATGTTCTATAGCTCCTCGCCATGAACTGTTGCAGCTCATTTCAATGAACTATTTCCTAGTGACTCCCGATAAACTTCATCCTGGCTCTGCCCTATAAACATCATCCTTGGTCCTCCTGATGAACTACATCTTGGCTATCCCCCATGAACTACATCCTGGCTATTCCCCTTGAACTACATCCTGGCTATCCCCCATGAACTATGTCCTGGCTATTCCCCTTGAACTACATCCTGGCTATCCCCCATGAACTATGTCCTGGCTATTCCAAGTGAACTGTCCCGGCTATCCCCAGTGAACTATGTCCTGGCTATCCCCAATGAACTACATCCTGGCTATCCCCCATGAACTACATCCTGGCTATTTCCCATGAACTACATCCTGGCTATCCCCCATGAACTACATCCTGGCTATCCCCCATGAGAAACATCCTGGCTATCCCCCATGAACTACATCCTGGCTATTCCCCATGAACTACATCCTGGCTATCCCCCATGAACTACATCCTGGCTAACCCCCATATTCTAGATCCTGGTTATTCATAATGAACTTCATTCTTACTCCTCCCCTTGAACCACATCCAATGAACTATATCTTAGTTCCTAACCATGAACTACACCCTTGTAACGCTATGAACTATCGGTACACCCTTATGACTCCCCAGGAATTACATCCTGGCTCCTCGTGAACTTTATCCTGGTGCCATGCTATATACACAACCTGTACCTGGTTGTTGCCTGACATTAGGATGGGTGATGAATGACAGAAAGATTGGAAGAGGCAGAGAAACTGTTCCTAATTAATTAAATAGGGCGAAGGTTACAATATACACAAGTGGTATATCGCAGAATAATTAATTGTAAGTACCTCTGCCTCCAGTGGCACAGTGTATGCCAGTCTTCATCAAAGGGCAGGTAATTGGTGGTTGGTAATTACGTGATGTGGTTTATATAAACCTGCACATTTTTACCACCTCACGAACAAGACACACATATACACTGTACCATCAGATACAGTTTAGGAAACATGGTGTACGTTCAGTATCCTTAGGTCACAGGTCCCATTGTGTCAAGTCATTTTACCAGTATACAAATATCGAAACATTGACCTTTGACCCTTTTTGTCACCTCTAGTTTTAATCCAATTAGAATGACTACTTGCAATTGCATAAAATCATGGTCACATAGCTAACAGATTTGGCCTTCAGACAGCAGAAATGCAACTTTCGAAAAAAAATAGTCATTAAAAATACAAGATTTAAGTGATCACTGTCTACTAAATCCTGTAAAAAAAATTCTGTACCATTGAATTAGCCCAATTTGGCAATTTGCTCGGTCAAAATAGAATTTGGTATTGGGGTAGTAGGGGAAAATGAGTTTTCTTAACTGACAATCATGAAAATTTTAAAGCAAGAGTACATGGCGGACTTTAAGGATAAGTTTGTGAAAAAAGAAGGAGTTGGTCTGTTTCAGGAGGTTGAAGGGTCACAGTGCTGACATGGCACCCTTGCCTATATCTGAGAGGAAATATTTTGACAATAGGTTTTTATAACCCAGTGACCTCAATCATTTCCTAAAAGAAGCTGTGATCTCGAACCATCTGTTTTTCTGACAGATAAAACTTCGCAGTTCTGTCTTCAGCGTACATTTGTATGGACTGGGTTTTTTTTTGTATGGACATAGTAAATCTGATAATTTCTGACACCACACAGATACCTAGATCTTAATCTAAATGGTGTTTTTTTTATCTTGATAGGCAACTCTGAAATGTTAAAAAAAAATTAGAATGTTGAATCTTGAAAATTCTTTCATTAACGTTAGGTTAGCGTCAGTTCATGTTTCAGGACCGAATTGTTCCATTATTTCTGTAAGGTGTTGTCCCTTATTCTTCCTTGCTTAAATGTTTACCATCTGTCTTAACTTGACTCATTATCCTGACATTCTGCTACCACTAGCTCTCAACCACTGGGTGGTCGCGGGCTCGAGACCTACGTGGGGCAGTCGCCAGGTACTGGCTGTAGGTCGGTGGTTTTTCTCCGGGAACTCCGGCTTTCCTCCACCACCAAACCCTGGCACGTTCTTAAATGACCATAGCTGTAAATAGGACGTAAAACACAAGCAAACCAAACCACACCAAATGAAACCGTTCATTACATCTTTCTTACACATTTGGGTTGTTTTACCACATTTAGACATAAAACCGTTCCTTATGTCTTTCTTATAAATTTGGGTTGTTTCATTGCAGCGAAAATTGACGTAAAACAAAAACATTTAAATAACCCAAACTCATTATCCTTTCAAATGGACCTACAAACTGTTCACAGGGATAGCTAACTACTACTAAAAGTATTCCATGTAATGCTCGTAGGTCGAGGTTTTAACATTCTGGTCTCATCAAGTTGCTTTTTGACTTTCTGAACACTGCTGTTAGGTGTGGGTTTATTTAACATATGTATTACTTTTCATAAAAGTTTTTGCATAGTATTGTTTTTCTTTTCAAAAATAATTTCTCAAAGCTATAGTTGGAAAACAAATTGCCATGCTTAATTGCTGATTTTGGCTGTTGTCAGGTGTGGGGATGTTTAAATAAATGACCGATAACTTTTTTCGAGTATGGCAATGAAAACTAAGGCTTGAAGATAGTTGTTCTGAAAGTCAAGGAAGGTAATAGTTTCTATGGTAAATTACATTACCAGACCTCCAATATAATCCAACAGGTAGATGTTCTATATTCAAAGGCAGAAAATGTAGGCAACACATGTACGATACAGGTCTGTTATACATCACATGTAAAATTAATTACTCCCCCAACGGTCATTGGAGTGAAACAGACCGTGGAGGGAAACAGGCCCAGAATGAGCCAACACCTTTCTACTTGATGTACAAAAAGTCCTGGTGAAGGGTTTGACATCACGTATGATGATGATTATCGACCAATGAATGTTGATGTTGCTGCATTATTTGCATAACTCTAATTTGGAGAGAAGGTTGTGACTTTTGAACCCGGTTTTCTACTGCTGTAGAACATGCTGGAGTTTGGCATGTCACCATGGAGATCGAGAAAATTATTACAAATAACAGTTAAAGCCGTCCCCATTTCAGATTTAAGTAAAAATACTAGGGGGGCGAAAACGATTGTTAGAAGTAATTTTAAAGTTAGGGTAACAATAGATAATTATAAGGCTATAATGAAATAGCTAAGGTCAAGTGCAATGTATTAGCTAAGGTTACTTGCTATTTCATGAGCAAGGTCTGAAAATATTTCGATTAACATCTTTATTCCGTTTTCATCCTCACTGTACATAAATAACGGTTTGTATCATCTGGGAATGAATACAAGTGACGGAAGAAACAGCTGATGTAAGAAGTTATCATGTTCTTGCCGACATTCTCGTAGTTTTTTGGTTAATCGCACAATATCAATTAATGACTCACCATTTCATGTATAGGATTATACAAAAGTTTCCACTTCATACAAGATATATCAGACAAGTCTGGAAGTTGAGAAAACTGATGGGATGAATTTCAAAAATCTTGCACGAAAATAAAACAAATTCTGGATTTGTTTTTACACACAACCAAGAATGTACGCCAATATTGATGAGTAAGATTCTCACAGTACATAACCTCAGCAACACAATCTTGAATTCCTGTCTATTGAGTCTTGAATGCGATGTCAAGATGTTGTGACTTTGTGTCTACATTCTTTTCCAACCCCCCCCCCCCCATTTTGGAGGGAGTTTCCCGATTTTGGACCCTTAAATTTAGTATTTTCAACCAGTGAGGTTGATAAACTACTCCCAGGGTGGTCAGGTGGGGCAGTGGATAGAGCACTTGTCATTCAGCAAGACGGCTTGGGTTTGATTCTCCGATCGGACGTGAAAAGGTATTGGGTCACCTGCTCGACCACATGGGTTTTCTCCGGGTACTCCGGTTTCCTCCCACAGTAAGATCCCCCCACGCACTAACATCCGGGCCAACAAGAGTGATTAGTAAAAACTTGTTTCATAATTGTTGTTAAATAAATAAAGAGTTTATATTATAAACTACTCCTATATTATATGACCTAATGATTTCATCTGAAAAAGCAACTCAAAAGATGTCATTTTGAAGGGGTTATTTTGTCTCTGGGGAGTATATATTTAATTTTGAGCATGCAGAATCTCCCAAATGGAAATTTCAAAAAGTTAGCAAGTATGTGTCTCCTATCTTTGTTCTGATATCAAAATGGTATTATTACATAATGGAATATACAAAAGTTACGTACAAGTGTTTCAATAAGATAACACAGTTGTTATGTGATGAAAAAATAATGTTAATTATACTATGACTGATCTGTGCCAGTGTTGTGAACACTCATGGAAACTCCTTCACAACCGTCTGACTCAGCATGTTCATGTACAGCTAGCGGTTTCCCCTCTGTACAAAAAATATAATATATTATAAAAACTTTATGTGTGGGAGTGAGAGAAACTTTAAATTCTTTCTTTATCATACCCTGAGTTACCCCTGACAAATATTAAATTGGCCAACATCAAAGAGTTGAAGAGTCTGTTGCAGTTCTGAAGGGGTTAAAGGTCTTGTTGCTGTAACGAGCTTTAAAGTCTGTGAATGTGGAAAACAGGTGGTAAGACCATTACGATAGTTTTGGTGTTTTTGGCCAATCTTTAACTTGACAAACTGCATGTAAACACGCCCGGAGAAAACTGTATTTCTACAAGTTTGAAATGCAGATTTTCATCTTCTTAATTGGAACATAATACTAATACACGTGCAACCATCGTAATGTCGGGTCTTGTGTATGCGTCATTAGCCCTATGTTGAGATACACGTTTGTCCGACTTATTGAGATGGAGGCTAACAACTGACTGCTTTGTTCTTTCGTCAGTAGCAATAATGGAGATCCCAGACCTCAGTATTTGTGTAGGGTAACACCAAACATCTTTGTAGCTGAACAGAGCAACCACTCTGTTCATTTAGATATCATTTTAGCTGGTAGTTCAATGGGTGACCATGGCTTACCTTCAATGGGTGACCATGGCTTAATTTTCAATGGGTGACCATGGCTTAATTTTCAATGGGTGACCATGGCTTAATTTTCATTGGGTGACCATGGCTTAATTTTCAATGGGTAACCGAGGCTTACTTTCAATGGGTGACCATGGCTTAATTTTCAATGGGTGAACATGGCCAACTAAGATATAACTTTGTGATTTTAATGGACAACCATAGATAAATTAGATATAGCTTGGATTTCCTTGGATAACCATGACAAACTTAGATATAGCTTGGATTTCATTGGATAACTACGACAATCTTAGATATAGCTTGGATTTCATTGGATAACTACGACAATCTTAGATATAGCTTGGATTTCATTGGATAAATTTCAATGGATGATAACGACTGACTTAGACATAGCAGGAAGGAGGACATAAAAATAATGCTACAATACAATTCTTAAAGTTTGGGAAGCAGAGTGATTTTTACTTGCCATGATATTTAATACAAAATCCTACATGAACATCAAATAAAGATTTTTCACATAGACATATCCAAGTTAAGGCCACAGAAACCTATGTTGAAGAGTTCGGTGTTGGAGGGCGTTATTTAATCTGGACGGATTCTTGTCTGAGTCAGTCTAACATTACAGATAGCTTACTTATGCTATATTTTTTGCGGAGTTTGTTAACCCCGAACCCTCGCGAGCGACGAACCATATCGAATCACTGACACATTACTTACGGGAAGTTATGGGGATTATGAGGTACTACAGCACCGAATCCTGCCAGGCATTTCCTCCCTTCGGCACCTTAAACGGAAAACCAGCATCAACTTGATAGAATTATGACCAAAAAAAATGAAAAATGGTTCCCATGGAGGCATAATTTAAAAATTAGTTTTGTTGTATTGTGCATTCGAAGCGTGCTACTGGTTCTGGCCTGGGTGTATGGTACCAATAATTGTCGGAAACTAAGCAGGTAATTAGAGTCTTGTGGCATTTATCATACAGGCACAGGTGTGTCTCTCCAGTACCTACAGCATTACATCTGGTAGTAACCGCCCCGTTACCGTAGCAAAACTGACTGTAAGTAACACATCTTGAAGTAAAGAAATCTCAATCACTTCTTCATTTCGAAGTAATTCAAACTTATGTCCAAACGCTCATGTAGTGTTCCGTTTTATTTTTCTCGTTAATTGTTAGATAGGGCCTTTTTGTCTCTTTTTTGGAAGAAAATATACCTATTGGGAAGGACATTTTCATGAGTAGACTGCAGATATTGGGAATTTAGGCATAAATATTAAATAGCTTTGATTGGGAATGGGGCCCGATAAAGTCCCCAGAAATAAAACACTTTTATGATTTCATTTGTTCATCAACGGAAATAGAAACTACCCACATTTCCAAGTATTTTTCCTAAATAAACAGAATTTTGTTTTAAAATGTTATAAGCCACAGCACAGATTGTAAGACTGGACATTGGAAACCAGTGAGTGTTGCCCACCATAGGGGTGTTAAAGTACCCACAGTCTGCTCAGTTAACCAATTACTGCGATCAATTTTGGAAATTATATAAAGGCCTTGCCCATGTATATGTTGAGCCTGAGGTAAAGGCTGTGATGTCAGCAAGGAATCAAGCTCCTTATCATATTAATGATAATATAACAGCTCCCAGATGAAACCAAACTGTGCAGGGGTTTATATTACAGAGGCAGGAAGAGGGCCATAAATACCCTTATAAAACCCCTACCACTAAACAAACTTGTAGTAAAACCTTGGTATACTGCCCATCATTTCATTTGCCACGCAAAAGTCTCTTAACCATTTCACCCCTATGTAACTTTAGTAGACTCTACCATGCATTGATCTGGATGAGTCCATTATGGTCTACAGTGGTGAAAGGGTTAAGACAAATGGTGGCAGTATAACGAGGTTTACTGTATATAAGTAACAGTGTATCTTTGTCCTTTTTTTCTTGTTTTCTTAAGAATTCCTTTATACATTTTGCTCAATTGATGGCCAAGCTCTGTAATAATGCCAATGTCTCTCTGGACAATTGATAGCAGTATAACAAGACTTAGATTACTCTATATAAGTAAAAGGGATTATTTTGGTAATCAGTCTATTTTTGCATAAACCAGTTGGCAAGGACGACAATTTTGCTAGTTCATGTCTTTAATTTTTAGAAGTTAAAATAAAATGTTTTCCTACAGTTGAGCATGAAAATAATATAAATTAATTTAATATTGACATACAAATTCTTTGGGATGGTGAAATAGGGCTTTATATATATCCTGAAGCAGTATGGGATGGGGGTGGGAGTTATGGGAAATGTCTTTGAAATCTAGAACTCCTCCATCCAGCAAGCACAGATGGGTGGTTATCATGAAATTTATTGTACATAGTTGTAGTTATTTTATTTGAGGCTTGAAACCCAGTTGGGGATTGAAGTACCTCCCTGTCAGTGACCAATCTGACTTGGGGGATCATATATCAGGGCCCTGCAGGCTAATGGTGCTGGGAAGTAAGGGAGGGGGTAGCCTGATCTATCCAAATTTCTCGTTGAGTGCTGACAGAAACAATATTGCAGTATGTTGCTAATGCCTGCATTCCAAACTCTGGGTGGTTACAATAACTGTGTGTAGAGTCTAGTGGAACAGTAGCAGGAACAATTTCGCTGAAAGTTTATTTATTAAAAATATTTCCAGAAAATTATTGTCTTAAATATTCAAAACAATAGAGATATTTTTTTATCTTTTCACTTATTATCATTTGCTTCAAATATGTGATTAGCATAGGACAATGTGTAAATTTTCTTTGTGAAATGAAAAAGTGTTTGCAAACTTTGAAGGAATCCACTTTAAGCTGATTCATTCATTTCAATTTTTTTTTCATATCCAGATGAAACTGTTTAAAAAACGGCCTTCTTCACTGGGTAGAATTCAGGTTTGGAACCTGATGGGCATAATTCATAGATGGAATATATTTTGGACTTGTCTTAAATTTGAGATATTTTGTATGCAGGGTTATTCCCATACATCATCTACATAGGTATATTCTGTTTAACAAGGGGTGGGCTTATTACTGAACACTTATCACTGGCTTCATCTGTTAAACAATTTTTTCTTTCTCAAATTTGGAAATATATGACCTTAGCTCTTGCGAGGATGAAAAACTTTGAACGAACAAACAAATTTTTTACGTTCCGATACTTGCAAAATAAAACATGAAACTTTGATAATTTTGAGAAAAAATAGTTATCAACTTTGAAATAATTAATGTTAACACAAGTACACATGAATAATGATAAACGTTATTATCTTAGTGTAAGCAATGTAGATTTTGCCCTGAATAATTTAGCCTAAAATTGGTCTGAAGTGACTTTTGATATAGCAGTGTGAGAAAAACACTTGCTGAAAATAAACAAGACCCTAGCTATTTGTAACATAAGTGCCTAATTGCTGTCAACTATCTAAGGATAGTGTCACAACAGAATCGCTATAGTATCACTAATTCTCTTGAATAACACTTAATGTCAAAAGCCTTGACAGGATTTTTTTTCTTCAATTTTACAATATTCCCATATGAGTTATACATATATTGGACAACCCGTGAAGTGTTCTACTCCTAGTAAAATACAAGGGTTGTCTGTTTCACTAATCATTCATGAAGTATGCTGAATGGTTCTGAATATATGCTGGTATCTACAATAATTAAAGTGAACCTTGTTCTAAAGTGCTGACTACAGCAACTGTTTGACACTTGTGAAATCAGCGGTGACTTATTTACATAAATACCTAAGTAATTAATAGATATCTATAATGTAAGGGTTACAAAATATTTCAATTTTCCTTAACCTTAAAAAATATTATTTCTCGAACGATACACAAATGATTTCCTGAGGAATATTTTCACCCAAGTAATGAATTGTAAATTATATGTATGATATGAAAAGGATTTTTTAAGATCAGACACACATGTAACAGGAATCGAGGCAGACTGGGATGTGAACCATGAACCTCCGAATCTTATGCTCCAACCAGCTAAGCTTGCTAGTCTCTGGTAATCCACTCATCGCTGCCACACACAAAAATGTAAAAAAAAAAAAAAACAATTTGAAAAAAAAATATTTCAATTTGTAAGCTAGAAAGTCTTTGTTTACTTGCGTATACATTTTTATGAGGTCTCGAGAGGAAGATGTGGTGGCTCATTTTCCTGTATTATGAGGACATTGAGATGGATAAGTTCCTGTGATGTAATGATATAAGGACCCCTCACTAAGGATTTCCTGTGTTGTATCGCCCAGACACATTGTGTACACATCTAGACATTCCAGAATTCTGTGTAGCTCCTGTTAGCTGATGTGAAAGGTTAAAGGTCGTGGTGTTATATAAATAATAAACAATTACAGATTCTGCAATTCCATCTTTTTTTTCCCATGAACATGGCAAAGATTGGTTCAGCCTCTTTGGTTCATGAACATGGCAAAGACTGGCTTGGTTCAGCCTCTTTGTTCATGAACATGGCAAAGACTGGCTTTGTTCAGCCTCTTTGTTCATGAACACGGCAAAGACTAGCTTGGTTCAGCCTCTTTGTTCATGAACATGGCAAAGACTAGCTTGGTTCAGCCTCTTTGTTCATGAACATGGCAAAGACTGGGTTGGTTCAGCCTCTTTGTTCATGAACATGGCAAAGATTAGCTTGGTTCAGGCTCTTTGTTACTGAACATGGCAAAGACTGGCTTGGTTCAGCCTCTTTGTTCATGAACACGGCAAAGACTAGCTTGGTTCAGCCTCTTTGTTCATGAACATGGCAAAGACTA
>JAUMHH010151361.1:0-37819 GCA_032359455.1 Chlamys rubida | reverse complement strand
TGTGAGAGTAACGTCATCAATTTTTGAGAAAACGACGTAATTTTCTCACACAAACCAATGACGTAGCAATCAATACCACCTCACAAGAGAAGATAACTCTGCAATACGCAAAGACGGAATAGCTGAGTATGTATGCTTTTGATATCAAATTACACCACATTAACAGATATGAAAAAAAATCACTTGAATAAGTTTTTATTTTAATTTAACTGTAGATAATCTGTGCATGGATGATATGACTATATTAATATTTATCATCAACATATATACTTACATTGTTCATTGACAGATCTAAACGAATGCGAGACGTCGGTCATGTGTATGCATGGCGGCACGTGCATTAATAATCCGGGATCTTACACATGTCGCTGTCCTGCGGGTTGGACCGGTACTACGTGTGAGCAAGGTTTGTGGAATAGAAAGATTCAGTATGGATGCAAAATGTTTAATAGGCGCTCCTCCCTGATTTCGTATTTCTAGTACTTGTTTTTTGTACCAATGGGTCAATGACTGTAAAAAGTGTAAAACTAGACAAGCTGATGTGGTAGGCCTTAAATTAATATAAATTTGGTTCTGTATATTAAAAGGAAGCAATTTCTTTAAAGCATAGAACATTAAATGGGAAGGAAAATGAAGGTTGTTACACTGCCGGACTTGAATAAATATTATCCTCCGTCGTTTTGTCTATTAAATTTTAATTAGTTCAAATTCTCCTCAATAAGTTAAATGCAATTATTCATATTTCTGTCGACGATTTGCCACTAAAATAGAACTCGAAAGGAACAATTTTAAAAGTTTATTTGTTAGTATACATATTTATTGACATATCATTTTACAGATTTCAATGAATGTGGATTCCAGAATCCATGCCTGAACGGAGCTACATGTAACAATATAAATGGTTCCTTTGTGTGTAACTGTATGGGTGGCTGGACAGGACAGATCTGCGGAGAGGGTAATATATACTACCTCATACTCTCACCATCATCACAAATAAAGTGATATATAACCTGTATAAGGGAAGTGTATTGCATTTGTGTCAAATGCTAAGCAAACCAACATGTGCACAACAGATGAATATTGTTATAATGCAATCATATATTTAAGTACAGATATTTCTTTCTCCTCTCTCTCACTCTCATCGCTCCCCCGGATAACAAAGTTTGAGACTTATCCTCTGCCTGATGTTTTGTACTGGTGAATGTACGTGTTTGTCTATTTATAGATGTAAACGAATGTAGGGAGTTGATTGCCCCATGTTCTAACGGAGGAACTTGTCGGAACACTCCCGGCTCGTACTACTGTGTCTGTCCGCCAGGCAGGACTGGCAAGCTCTGCAAGGAAGGTGAGTCCAACATCGTGTAAACTACCACGTGCAGCTCATATCTGTCATTTTCCGTGTGATCTGTGACCGCTTATTGCCTAGCTTATATATATGAACTGTATCATATTTTTATTAATTTACATATTTATTACTGTATCTTCGCTGCAGTTACCTCTCGCTTTGCGAGGGCGAATTAATCATTACAGCGAACTGTACTAAGCGATATAATAAACATAGTAATCAAATGTGAAGGGCAAAATTAACATTTGGCGAAAATATATATCATCAGCGTAGGGCGAAAAATTGACTGGTCGAAAGGTTCCCTGTGTACAGTATAGATATGTTATAACCTCTGTGTTGATCTGACTTGTTTAGCCTATTCCGTCTTTTCGTATTGCAGAGTTATCTGCCCTTTTGAACAGGTATTGATTGTTACGTCATTTGTTTGTGAGTGTAACGTCATCAATTTTTGAGAAAACGACGTAATTTTTTCACACGAACCAATGACGTAACAATCAATACCTGCTCACAAGAGAAGATAACTCTGCAATACGCAAAGACGGAATATTGACCGCATCATTTTAAGCAATGGAACAACTAAACAACGTGATAGACGGCCACACCATTACATTGCGCGTTCTGTTTTAGACATCAATGAGTGTCTACAGTTCCCCTGTCTGAATGCCGCGACTTGTGTCGATATGGAGGGCTCCTACCGGTGTGAATGTTCCTCGGGATTTACCGGAAGTAACTGTCATTTAGACATTGACGAATGTCTGACCATGAATCCTTGTCAACATGGCGGCAGCTGTATCAACCTGTTCGGTTCCTACACATGTCAGTGTCCACTCGGCTGGACAGGGGTCAACTGTGAGAGCGGTAAGGTCAAAGTTCAGGTTTGGTTCCAAAGTTTTTTTTGATTGAGACGTTTCTGTGTTTAATCATTAGACAATAAGATATTTTGGCTAATACTGGATGGAAATTCTTAGGAAACTGCTTTATCACCAAATTATATTTTGAGTTAATTCGTTATCAATAGGTTATGCGTAAATGTTTCATAAAAACAGTTTTATTTTAATAAAGTGTTATGTATTGTGTGATATTGGAGGAATGTTTAGACGTGGAATATTTTGATTTAAGGAATTTATAGCTTTAGTTTCAAATTAATAGTTACTTATTATGATTCCAGACGTTGACGAGTGTTCTGTGATGATCCTACCCTGTCGTAACGGCGGAGATTGTATCAACACCGTGGGCTCATACAACTGTCAGTGTGTAACCGGATGGACTGGTACAGACTGTAGCCAAGGTTTGTCACTAAAACATATCTTCATATCTGCAGTTTAACCCGTTAACTCGAATACCTCTTGTTACTCAAATACCCCGAGTGTGCAATGTTGTGTGTGAAATCACACAACATAACAAAATGTAATGATTATAATCAAATGTTGTTCAATCACAATAATTCAAACATTATTCATTTTCGTCTTGAAGATTTCAAAAACTTGTTTAACTCACAGTGACATCTGTTGTTCAAGCATTTACAATCGACGACTGCAATGTATTAGATATACATTTTATGTTACCTATATATTAATAAATGGTTCTGCTTGTTACAGACCTGGACGAGTGTTCACTGTACAGACCCTGTCTACATAACGGCCAGTGTGTCAACACCGACGGATCGTATGCATGTCAGTGTGCCATGGGCTGGACAGGCAAAGACTGCAAAGACAGTAAGTACGCATGTCAGTGTACCATGGCTGAACAGGCAAGGACTGTAAAAACAGTAAGTACGCATGTCAGTGTACCATGGGCTGGACAGGCAAGGACTGTAAAGACAGTAAGTACGCATGTCAGTGTACCATGGGCTGGACAGGCAAGGACTGTAAAGACAGCAAGTACGCATGTCAGTGTACCATGGGCTGGACAGGCAAGGACTGCAAAGACAGCAAGTGTGCATGTCAGTGTACCATGGGCTGGACAGGCAAGTACTGCAAAGACAGTAAGTACGCATGTTAGTGTACCATGGGCTGAACAGGCAAGGACTGTATAGACAGTAAGTACGCATGTCAGTGTACCATGGGCTGGACAGGCAAGGACTGTAAAGACAGTAAGTACGCATGTCTTAGTACCATCGTAGGTACGCATGTCTTTGTACAATGAGACAAGGACTGTGTAGACTGTAAGTACACATGTTTTTCGTAAAATGAGCTGAATAGGCAAGGGCTGCAAAGATAGTAAGTAAACATATCGAAGT
This sequence comes from Chlamys rubida, assembly GCA_032359455.1. NCBI lineage: Eukaryota > Metazoa > Mollusca > Bivalvia > Pectinida > Pectinidae > Chlamys > Chlamys rubida. Next base: position 34,235 of record JAUMHH010151361.1, on the reverse strand, counting down.
TCATAGACATATTTCTCAAACATGACTTAATCTCCACCTGATGTGGTCAGTTACATGTCCATTCAAAGTCGGTTACAATGTTACAGTAACGGAAACGTGGATAATTGTGCTATACGGCCATCGTCCATTACAATGTCGAGTGTTAACATTTTGCACGAATTAGCGGCTGCTATGCTTAGAGGAAGCTGACGTTGACTGGTTTTAGCTGAACAGTCATATAAACAATCTTATCCGATTTGAATGATTTTACTGAATAGAAATATAATTTACGCCTTATAACAGAACCTTGCGGCTTGATAATTACAGTGCTTTTATGTTGTTCTCAATTACAGATAAGAACGAGTGTCTGTACGACCCGTGTAGGAATGGCGGCACATGTCAAGACCTCGATGGTACCTTCATGTGTACCTGTAAATATGGCTGGACCGGACCGGAGTGTGAAAATGGTAAACACATATTGCCTGTAACTCTTTTTTATATATTGACAATTATTCATAAATGATATAGCATTGATAAATAATTTGTTTGTGTATACAGACGACCGTCGACATCAGTCCTGAAGAAAAATCGATCTCCAGATCAATATCATATTGTAAATGTTATAAAATCACATTTTGTAGAATAAGTAATTACTGTTTTCAACATCCTATTGTCAGATGCTAAGAATAGCATTTAGTAGAATAAGTCATTACATTGTAATTGTTTATTTCTTTGAAACACGCTGCTTACTTGTTTTTAAAATAAGCAGTACATTTTTTTATTGTAATTAAATGTTTCTTTGTTTACGATCAGATTTTAACGAGTGTAACATGATACCCTGCTACAACAACGCCACCTGTATTAACACGAGAGGGTCATTCACCTGTGTCTGCCCCTCTGGCTGGACAGGTGGTCTCTGTAATGAAGGTAAGTTAAATGTACATAATTGATTCGTTTACATGCAGATTGCAATAAATAAAAGCCAAGAGTCAATATGTAAGTGACCATGCGATCCATCATCCAATGACAAGATTTTTTATATTTTTTTATTTTTTTATTTTAATGTTTTTAATCCCATATCTCATATAATGATAAAATACCTTTATTCAGAACATGTTTGTTATTTAATATTGTTCTAACACATAAGGTTTATTCTTACATGTTACATTATTTGTTTTTATCGTTATAGATTGGGATGAGTGCCAGTTCAACCCTTGTCTCCACAACGCTACCTGTCTGAACACCGTCGGAGGATACCAGTGCTTCTGTCCTCTGGGCTGGACCGGCGATCGTTGTGAGAGTGGTAGGTCTTAGTTCACATGTATCCATAAATATATTACAGGTCTTCGTCAGAATCGCCTCGATAGATGCATCCCGTTGATTGATATGCTACTTGGATATAGATTACAGTTCTGGGTAGAATAAATTAGAGAATGTCCTTCTCTTCTCATATCAACTTCGAGTCCGACCTTGTCATTTTGTGTTGACAATGTGACAGATGGTTTCTTCCATTTTACTTCGTAAAAGGCAAATTGTTTAAGATATCAAAACTGTATTTAGACTAACAACACATGCATGTCCTAATATACCAATTTACACATAGTATGCGCTCAAATTGGCTACCAATTGCAGCTGGCTGTTTAGTCAAACCTGCCTTTGTCATCCACCATTTTCTTGAAGTATTTGTATAAGTATTTCTTCATTTTGCTGAGGAGATTTGGAGTTATATAAATATATTTACAACTGCAGACGTAAACGAGTGTGAAGGAGTGAGCCCATGTATCAACGGTGGCACCTGTATCAATGCGTACGGATCATATTACTGTCGATGTCCCAGCGGCTGGGAAGGACACAACTGTATGACAGGTACGTATGCTCCAATCACAATTCTTGGGCAATTCATTTTTGCTATATTTGTAACCTGAACACAGTCCGCGAGGTCTAAACTCCTACATACAATTTGCCAGCGTTAAACACAAAATAAATAGAAGTAAGCGATGTGGCGTCAAATATGCAAACTTGAAAGTGTTCTCTATGAAGTCAAAGCATTGTACAGTATTAGAAATTCACATATACATTATTAGTATTAAGAACATTGTTCATAGTAGTTACAAAAATAGTTCAGGTTATCATATTATTTAATATATTATGGCTTTGAAATATTACTGACCCTTGTTTACGGATATGAGAAACAGCACAACGTTATGATTATGCGTTGCATAGGCTAAAGATTAGGATCAGGACATTCCGGGACCCGATTTGATCAGATTGTTTCATACTAAGACCTAGATAATGTGTTCCAAACTAATTATTTGTACATTTTAAGATTTCGTTTTAAGTATTTTATAGGTACGTAGACTAAACTTATTTTTGAGTTCCATTCCCGTGTCATATTTTTCTTTATTCATCCTGTTACAAGATTCACAAAAAGATGGTTTGAACATTAACCGTGAGTTTTTGCGTATCGAAACGTTTTATGAATACATGTTCTTGTTACCAGCATAACACACTTACCCTCTACAATTGACATACTTGTGTTTTCTACCAGACACGGACGAATGTTTAAGTATACCTTGCCTGAACGCCGGTAGCTGTATCAACACGGCCGGATCCTATCAGTGTCGCTGTGCTGCCGGCTGGGAAGGCAAAGACTGCCGACAAGGTCCGTTGCAACAATTGCTTGCATAATAAATAAATATCATATGAAGTAGACAATTATTAAAGGCAAAATTTTTGATCACAAATTTTGTATTTTAGACTTCAATATTATTGATAAATATCATTGGAATCCAAAAATTAGATAATTGATATTTTCAATATATCAAAGTCAAAAGTATCTGGTAATATATATGAAATGAATTGTATAGCAGTCAGAAACACTCCAGACTCTTTCACAAATTATGTAAAATGTATTATAATTATGTTTCAGATGCGAATGAGTGCTACTCAAACCCGTGCCTCCACAATGGATCCTGTCTAAACACTGTCGGCAGCTACCTGTGTTACTGTCCTGAGGGATGGAGTGGACTCGTATGCTCCAACGGTTAGTGAATGACTTTGACTTTTGTGAACCTAGTTTATTTTTCATAAAATTCAATATGTTGATGCCTACTTTACATATTCGTCGCCTTTTACCGTTTAAAAGGAAAATGATAATAAAGAAAAAGAATAGCAGGAAGATGCGTCCAGTAAAGAATAATTATTCGTTGTTTAGGGTTCTTTTTAATTTAATAAGTGTAACCAAAAATACACAAGTCTAAGACCATGCAAGCAATTTGTGTGTATACATAACATTCCAGTTACCTATTGATACTGCATGATATAATATGATATGTAGATAGAAATTTCTTATAATTACTATAGTTACCATTACTGTGTATTTTGTATTAGATATGCATATTTGTATGTGTTGATGATGTGTATTTATATATCATGTCTGATGATTAAAAATATTTTGTATTTAGATACAAACGAATGTAGTCCAGGGATGGATCCGTGTCGGAATGGAGCCCAGTGCCGTAACCTAGAAGGGTCCTATTTATGTGAATGTACCAAAGGATGGGTCGGCAAAAACTGTCAGGAAGGTAGGGCATGTTTTTAATACATTCATATCCCAGATCATCCCAGAACTTTGATAAAACAAAATAGAAAGACATAAATCCCATAAATATAGATACTGAGATAAAACAAAGCCAGGAAAATCATATATGAATTGTGAAACATCTACTCTTCTGGAGCATTTGGTATCGCAGTTGTTGTACGCGTTGTTCATGATTCATTTTGTGGTTCCGTTTTGTTTCCGTTCTCTGGAGTTTTTTTCCGTTTCGACTCTGATTAGGTATTTAGGTTTTTGCGCATCTTTTTATTATTTCGCATTCTTCCTTGCAGACGAGGATGAGTGTCAGAAGGTGCAGTGCTTCAATGGTGGTATGTGTATCAACACGAACGGGTCCTACACGTGCCGCTGTCAGACTGGCTGGGCTGGAGACAGCTGTCTGGAGGGTCAGTCCATTACGCCTACAGTCTATATTAAATTGGTTACTTAACTTTTAGAATGTGATTGAAATGATTACCGTTATTTTCTCCTCGATGTCTCGTTTGACTAGGATGTATGTATGACTCGTTTAAGTGAGCGCATAACTCTTCAAGAAAAGCATCGGAGGAAATTTGTCTCGGACAGGCATTAATGATAGGTGCCCAATGAGGAAAATGTTGATTTAAAAATAATCCATTGCATATAATTAAATGTTGGCACTTAATATGCACAACAGTATAGATACCTTTCTATAATATAACTTATAGTAATAAACATTTGTATAACTTATGTACGGCAGAGTTTTGAAATAGTATTGTGCTCTGTTACAGATCTAAATGAGTGTGTAGAAAACCCGTGCTATAACAACGCAACTTGCGACAATACCCCGGGATCTTACCAATGTACATGTGCTTACGGCTTCAATGGACCCACGTGTCTATTTGGTAAGTTTAACAAAACAGTGAAGCTCATAAATACCTTCAATCTTATTACCTGATTAACATAATTTTGTATCTACCTACTGCAAGCAATGGTCAGTTTTTATGTTAAATATGCAAACATCAAACAAAGTCGACTTATGTCGACTCAACATTAAACCAGTGTGCAGCAGTTGATTTTGATTATTTAGTCGGGGTTTCTTTGTCAATAGATAAACAGAGAACCATCAATTCATTGTGTAAAATATTGGTTTCACATTTAAGTTATATATGTTTTTCTGATTTTTCCTTAAACACAAGATTTTTTGATTTTTTTTTATGTTTATTTATTTTTTTGTTGCTGTATATTAGAAAATCTTCATTAAAATTAAAACTTAGCCATCTGGGCTTTGCAAATTTTTGCGTAGTCAGTGCATATACGTTATTTCAACGTGTGTCAATAGGTTCACGTCGTTGCAATATGTTAACAACTATATTATAGATGTAGGAAACGAATCATCATTAAGATTCAACTTCTACGAGTTTCAGTTAAGCAGGTTCTATCGTTAGCAAATTTCATATAAGCATTGAAATTGCTGTCATTTCACCATGAATGCCAATTGTAATGTGATATACACGATATGACATGTTGTATATTTTGTCTGTAGACGAGGACGAGTGCAGGAGAAACCCATGCAGGAACGGAGCGACGTGTTTGGACAAGCCGGGGTACTACACGTGTGTGTGCCTTGACGGCTGGCAGGGTCCCACCTGTGAACAAGGTACGTCTCATTGCTGTTGTTTGTATCTACAGAAAGTTTTTATAAAAAAAAATCTGTAAAAGAGGATATTTACAATTTTTAAGGGATTTAGTAACCCGTAAAGTATATAACATTCCACAGTATTTTATCCATTTCACCCACTCAAATCATCGTTTATAAGTTATTCTTCACAGCCTGTAACATTGTCTATTTTTTTTTTTTTTTTTTTTTAAAGATATAGACGTTTTCTGAGAACAACTCAGTGAATCGTTATGATTGTATTATAAATTGTCATGGTAAAATCCAGAACTGTTTAATTTCTATTGAGGTTCTCTATGTGATCCCCATCATTGTCTTGTTTCTGCTACTATGCTTCGTGCCTTAGTTAAGTTGACTAACAATAATGCTTTTTCATTATTTAAGAAACTGTTTCTGTTGAAGTTTTGTAATAAGACCGATTTATCGGGATTTGTGTATTTTGTTGAGAAATATTTATACTAATGAAACAATACATAATTTGTGATTTATTCCCCAGACGTGATTGACTGCCTGCAGATCGATATCTGTAACTTCCACGGTACCTGTACTGACATGCCTGGCTCCTACATGTGTGACTGTGACTCCGGCTGGCACGGATCTGATTGTCAGACCGGTGAGTTACCTTCAAGATATCTTTTATTATTATTTTACAGATTTAATACCAGTTTGGCTATTAATTTGATTTTGAGTCAATAAAATTGCTCTGGAGCTTTAAAATACATTCATTTTACTAATTTCCAAAAATAATATTATGACATATATATCTGTTTATTTTTATTCTTGATATCCCTCGATATTATTATAAGCGTTTCCAATTCTAGCCGTTATACATCCATCAATAATTATGTATCTGCTTTGCTGAAGAAGGCAAATTCACCAGTTGAATTACTAATTAAAGCTAGTCAGATTTACAACACTAATACTGAATTTCAGTAAGAAGTACATTTTGAACCATCGTCTTCTGTGACTTGTGCATATGAATTTTCCTAACTTGTAATTATTTCGACTAGTCTTCAGCATTACAAGTTAATTATGTTATACCTTATTCAAGATTTAATGTCAAATATTATTCGTAGACGCCAACGAATGTGCGAACAATCCTTGCATGAATGGAGGCACGTGCAACAACCTACCAGGCTCGTATGAGTGCGTCTGTGCTGAAGGTTGGACTGGAAAGAACTGTGAAGGGGGTAAGATATTATGTTGAATGTTGGGGTTTGGCTGAATCTTAATTATTAATTTTCCATTAACACAAGAAGGTTATGTATAGATAAATTTACAAATAATAAACGTCAAGTGAGATGAAAAGGAGTTAATGTAAGTTGAAAAGAAGACAACATGAGAAGGCCGCATTGTGCATTAGAACCCCGTGCATTAGAGGACCGAATCAGGTAGCATTGAACAGTTCTTGTTTCTTGGTACACATGTAACTGTACTACTATGTATTACGATAAAATGTATATGTTTTTGTCTATGAAAAAAAAAAATACTCAAAGCAAATGTAAAGATACAACTTAACATTCTCTACCATTAAGTACACTTTTTTTTGTTTTATTCAAAAGAAATATAAAAAACAAACAGAGGAAGAAAATCAGTCTTTTCAAGGTATGGTGAAAGGCCCAAATAGTTATCCTTGCTATAAACGGAGTATTGATCAGCATCATGACTAGTGAACAAATTGTCAGGTTTACAAGTTTGACATTCAAGTTGTACTATTAATCTCCAAAACAATTATTGTTTAGTATATATTCGTTATTGTTTAAAATAACTGTTATAATGTACAATCTTGTTCTGGCAGACAAAGACGAATGTAGTAAGATCCAGTGCCAGAATGCAGGACAGTGTGTCAACATCATGGGATCGTATCGTTGTAATTGTACAGAAGGCTGGCTCGGACAGTACTGTGGCATAAGTATGTAAACATAGCAGTCAGATGTGCACGTTACGATTGTTTTATTGAAGAAAATAAATACTTTTTTTTAACTGTTTAGAAGTACATTGATTTACGTCTCTCATTAAGAAGTCTTTAATGTATTGCTATATCAAAGACTGATTGATTTGTGTTGATCTGTAGATGTTTTTTCACTCGACTTTGTCCTGTAATGTTTATACATGGTAAACAAGTTCAAAAATAGGAATTATTTTTGTTAGCTATTATTAAGACTGCTTCAGTTGTTTCATCGTTGTATTTTTGTTTCAATGCGTGCCTTATTATCTTGTTTACAGACGTGGACGAATGTTTGTTATCTCCCGCTGTCTGTATGAATGGCGCCACCTGTCAGGACAAGCAAGGCGGCTTCAGTTGTATCTGTGCCATTGGCTATAGAGGAGCTTCTTGTGAAATAAGTAAGTTCAGCGTACTCCATACAAAGTTTAACATGACATATTTTACTTTATGTCGGACAAAAAGTATTCATAATAACATTTGATTTCTGTGACGTAAACTTACGGATCAGGCTCTGAAGGCCTTGTATGATTATATATCATAATGCGATTGTTTCAGACATCAATGAGTGCCTGGAAGGTGCCTATCCATGCTACAATGGGGCGACGTGTGAGGACAATGACGGCGGATACCGGTGTCTATGTCCTACTCAATGGTCCGGGTCACAGTGTAACAATGGTTAGTCACAACATCTACTTCAGATTCTGTTTCTCATAACTCGTTCAGTGATTAACATTGTATGTCTTTGATTTATTTACGCATAATCAACTGATAGCGTGATTTAGTCATTTTACGAAGAAAGTTAGAAGTTTACAAATCAGTTACTTGCTTCTATTGCACAGATACAGACGAATGTTCCCAGAGACCATGTGACCATGGCGGCAAATGTATCAACACTGAAGGGGGTTTCCTCTGCGAATGTCCCGTTGGTTGGAGAGGGCCTCTGTGTAAAAATGGTAGGTTTATAACTGACTTGTGTACAACACCTGATGGCGGACGGGGCTCTCAGAGAATGGATGATACATATGTATTTTGAAGTCGTTTGCATGTATCGTGCACCCATAGCCATAATATTCTTTTTTGTATTTTTCTTAACTCTAACCTGTTAAATATTCCTATCATCAAAACTCATTATTGTTATTTTTGTTGGATATACTATGTAGTAAGTAGTCTGTGAATAACGGTGTATAGTATTAAACATCTAAATTTAGATTGTCAATTATATTGATCAACTTAATATGTAAGTAAATAAGTGGATTTGATGTGTAATTGTGTCCAATATATTTCAGACGATAACGAGTGTAACAAAGTTCCGTGTTTGAATGGCGGGACCTGTACCAACACCATTGGCTCATTCCGCTGTCAGTGTGCCAAGGGCTGGCAAGGACCCACATGTGATATCGGTAATTATCCATTACGTGTTAAGCAGCTTGTTGACATTGTGCATGACTCTGAATCATGCAACAAGAAATGCAGTTTTTTAGGCGTTATACACTTAAAAGTGAGTATGATTTTACAAATGATTCAAGATTTGTGTACTGTTAACAAATGAAAAGGAAATTGTTTTAGCGGTAAAGGAAGTATCCCCATGTATTGCCATTTATTGAAACTCAATAAATGTTTCCCTACAATTCTGCCTTTGGAAAAGATTAAAATTTTATCATTCACAAAGCTTGAGGTTTGATGTGTGGCTATTGAGTTTTATTCTATGCTGATGAGCCATACATTTATGTCTTTCAGATGTTAACGAGTGTATTCAACAGCCTTGTATGCATGGCGGGACCTGTCAGAACACTGTCGGTTCCTATAAGTGTCTGTGTTCGGACCAGTGGAGCGGCCAGAACTGTGAAGTCGGTAAGTCTGGTTCTATTTCAGTTAATATGCACTTATTCTTATACCATTTAATGCTTTGTGGTACATTACTCAATAAATCTGGTGTCAATCGTTTGATGATATGTGAAAAAAAGAGAATACCGAAGTTTCAACAAAACCGTAATCCAAACTCAGAATCGATAAAACTGTTGCAAAATATGGGATCAAAGGAAGAATTTTGACCCATCAAATAGACGAAGAAGACGAGATATACCGGAAAGGAATTTTAACTAGAACTCACGTTTTGTAAACATTCAGGCAGTTTTTGTTGTTTTGGGAACAACATATATCACAGGAGTACTCTGTAAGGTACAAACTAGGCACAAGATACAGTTTACTGATACAGATACCGTCTTACTTGTCACTGAAGGTTCATTAAAATATGAACTCCTTATATTGTCAAGTTGGTGTTCTAATCGCTTCTACTATGGAAATGATACAGAGTAGAATAGGAATAATACAAAACAAAAATGCATGCTATGTAAGTCATTTGTCATAGTGATTGGAACTCACTCTAACCTGACGTATAAATTGTCTGTAATTTTATGTAATTATACTGGTAATTTTACAGATATTGATGAATGCCGGAACATTCCGTGTCAGAACAATGCTTCGTGCACTAACCTTGACGGTTCCTATCAATGTAACTGTCTACCAGGCTTCTACGGTATCTACTGTGAAAATGGTAAGTTCAAAAGTTTTAGGGCACAAATAACAGATTCCTGTGTTGTTGTCTCATACAATATCATAATAGATTTGTGTTTACTGTAAAAGTAGAAAGACTCTTGTAATATACATCCTACGCAGTTTGTTATACAATGATAACTACAGTATGAAAATGTACATTTGACCGGGTTGGATGAAAACAAAATTCATTCAAATTGTATATTCTATGTACGTGTTACATATTGAGGCTTGGATACACATATTATCTTAAGAAGATTCGATAACGAATTCCAGAAGCGTGAAAAATATATACACATTGTATATTAAAGCAAACTGCAGCTTTTATTAGGATAATATTATACAACATATAACTGATTAAAATTATATCTTGTGTTTTATTAAGATGCAAATGAATGCGAGATTCGCGCTCCATGCTTGAATGGCGGTACCTGTCAGAACACTGTTGGGTCATTTCGATGCGTGTGTCCCGTCGGTTGGTATGGACCAACTTGTAACTTGGGTAAGTTAAGCATTTGTTACATGTTTAATGTGTTGGGACCGTTATCCTTCTTTTAAGCCTTGTATATTGGTCAGTTTAAATGACAAAATGTTATACGAAACACATAAACGTTTTATTTTTGTTTGTGTTTGGGATGTTATTATTTTTAACTGTTACATACTGCTTTTGAGGTTAGCTCGAAGTTGAGACTGGTGTTGTATTCTTTGCAGACAAAAACGAGTGTGACACACGACCATGCCAACATGCTAGCACGTGCATCAACAACGATGGATCTTACACGTGTCTCTGTAGGTCAGGCTGGTATGGCCCAGATTGTTCATTAGGTAGGTCTGGTTTTGCATTTTGGGTTCACTTCATTTTTATATCATCTCTTTTGTAGCCAACTTTATTTTAATGTTGGTTACATTAACGACAACTTTGAATTTTTTAAGTCCCGTTTTTGGTTCGTTTAATGTGTTGGATGCCTTTTGATTGTACTACATATTTATTGTATACAAATCAATGTCAATGTTTAAAGCTAACCATATATTAATAAAAACTCATTTAATACAGACAAAAATGAATGTGAACAACTACCCTGCAAAAATGACGGCAAGTGTACCAACACTGGTGGTTCCTATTACTGCGACTGCGCACGAGGCTGGACTGGCAGCACGTGCACAGAAGGTGAGCACATTCTTTCATGAAAAAATCCCTAATTACGGATCATAGTTTATGTCTGTAGCCTCATGAGCAAAATATGAATTATTTGAAACGAAATTAAAGACATTTTTAAGAAAAGTTTGACCACTTTAACAATTGTTGTTTCTATAGAATATATCAAACGTAGATTTACACTAATTTGTATGTGTCGATAAGTGCCTCAATCATCCTTATTTTATGGTACATTGCAGATGTGGATGAGTGCATCAACAACCCTTGTTTCTATGGCGGTTCCTGCATCAACACGCCGGGGTCCTTCCTCTGTCAGTGTATGCCGGGAAGAGAAGGATCCAACTGTAGAAATGGTAAGACACAGGCTTTAAATACGCATATAGTACCACTTGTATTTATTTCGGTTGTATAATTGAATTTTACATAAAACAGCAAATTTGTTGTGATTCGTCATGATTGATAACATTCTTACTCTATTTCTAAAAAGTGATCATGGGTAAAATCTAAGCTTGATCATTTTTCAATATCGTCAATTTTAAAAGTTAATATCGTATGTCTGTATAATACACTTAGCATAATAATATCAGATATGATAAAAAGCTACCGTCCTACAAGCATAGAAACATATTTTATTCTGATTATAAGTAGTTAAGAAGTTATTCTTATTGAAAAATTGTATAATAAATCTATATTAATATCTCTTGTGCCATTTCTATTGATATATTATCAGTTCATTTATGCTTTCATATGAGAACATTATTTATCATGTTCGAAAAAATATTTATTTACATTCATCCCTTAAACAATTGTTATGGAATGAAGCAGCAATATTAAAAGAATTCAGTTAGTGAGTTTCCGTCTTTCCCATTTGTCTCATAGTTCCAAGAAAACTCTAAAATACCTCATTTTAAAAACTGAATTTTCAAAACATGCCGGTACTGTGACTAAAACACAGAATCACTAGAATACTAAATGTGGTAAATACACGGCGAGGTTAATGGCGATTGTATTCGGTTATTAGGTGTCTGGGGTTGCTTTTGACCAAATTGGCAAGAGTAGTAAAATAATATGCTCTGTGAAATATATTTGTATATGAATTGAGTATTCGCGGAACAAGAGTTGGTTAGACAGACTTTAGTGGATTAGGCAGTTGGTACAGTACTTTGTTGTTTCCTATAGATACAAATGAGTGTCTCAATATACCCTGCTTCAACGACGGTCAATGTATCAATACCGACGGCTCCTACTTGTGTCGGTGCGGTAATTACTGGAAAGGCAAGAATTGTGAAATAGGTGAGTCTGCTGTCTCAACATCACATGTAGTAACTAATAGTATTTGAAAAATATATATAGACATAATCTAGTATGCTTGTCGTTTGTTGATCATGAATTTCAAAAATAATTCATAACTAGGTATTTGAAGTATTATTGTTAGATGTGAACGAAATATAAAATGTTTATATTGTAAAGGTAAACTTAGCAATTACATTAAGTATTTTCGACTTTTCGTTGCCCTTTTTAAAACATTTATGTTGATTACAGATGTTAACGAGTGTACGGAGATGGATTACAGTGTATGTATCAATGGAGGCACGTGCATTAACCTTGCCGGTAACTACACCTGTCAGTGTCCCCCGGGATGGTCCGGTCAGAGCTGTAACATAGGTACGTATTGTATCAGTATAACAAACGCTACACCTGGCGTGAAACATTGGTATCCATTCACTCTCACTCTACCACTGTATTGTGTTCAGTTCTTCTGTCCCTCCCTCAATCGATATGTCACAAATTCCTTTTTGGACAATAACTCTGTTATATATAAATGACTTTCAGCTAAACTTGGAGTGTAGTTGCGTAAAAACAATACATATCCCAAGTTCAAAGATGAGAGGAATGTGTGTTTATTGCATTTCGTTACAGATCATCGATTCTGTTTGGCCAACCATTCCGTACAAAGCTTAAAACATGTGAATTTGTATACTTGCAATTGTCTGACAACGACCATGAACGAATGATTAATTGAGAAAAAAGCAACCAGACAACCCGTTTAAATGAAGAGAGACTTAATTTGATCAAATTTGAAATATCTTCTTCGCAACAGTTAGATTATGTGCGATACATATCTGTACTATACAAATAAAAGAACATGTTCTTGAAAATTAACCATATGTTATTTATGTTTTTCAGATTTTAACGAATGTGTGAACAACCCGTGCTACAATAACGCCACGTGCCGCAACCTGGACGGGTCCTACATCTGTCAGTGTACTTCCGGTTGGACGGGACAGGACTGCCAAATTGGTATGTCATACGCAATATTTTGTATACGAATTACACCATGGTCACATATATTACACAAGACATCTTGTACTGATTAAACATGGTTCTGAGAGTAGGAAAAGACTAAATTCAATTATAGGCGTTAGTATTTCAGGCAATCTTTAGTTCTAATAAACATTTTCCTACATTAGACATGTCGAGAACATGATTTCTATATCCATCAACTCAGGTCATTTTTCGGAGGAATGTGTGGATAAATATCCAAAAAAAATTGTATTATTAAATTTTATATTAATTGATTTCAGATGAAAACGAGTGCCAGTTCAACCCGTGCGAGAACGGCGGTTCATGCTTTAACAGACCTGGGAATTATGAATGCACATGCGTGCCAGGTTGGGAGGGCAGGAACTGCCAAATTGGTACGTACGCAAACAAGGTTTCCCCTTGAAGATAGAATTATCTTCCCTGAATATTTTGTTTTCAATATTAATATGTAATATTCTAATCGGCTATTTCAAAATGATTCAGTTTGGAGTGTTACTTTACTGGAAATGTCTCCAATGGTCTTAAATTCGAGGATAGACCTACTCGGAAAACCGAGAATATAGCACTGAATAGAAAAGTATCCTGTTAGTGGTATTTATTAAAAAGAAAACACGGTTTGTAGTATCAATCAAAAATGGCCTGTAATACTTATAAAAATAAAAATGATTTAGTAAGCATTGAAATAACCATGGTAGAAGTGCATATTAAAATAACCATGTTCGTAGTACGTTTTAAACATGACGCTATGACTTGCTGTTTAGATGTGAACGAGTGTCTTACCATGCCCTGTCTGAACGGAGGGTCATGTTTCAACAGTGCTGGCTCGTTCTCCTGCCAGTGTCCAATAGGCTGGCGTGGAGATAGGTGTGAAACAGGTAAAAAGAAGATCATTCCATAATCTGGCATCTCATTTTGGAAACCTGTAATAAACTCCTTCCTAATTATTGAAATAACTGGAAACGAAAGTGGGTGGTGTTTTTTTTAAATGTTTTGTATTTTCTTTCTGCATCATATACATGATATACATTGCCTTAATTAGGTGTATACATTGTATTACAATATAGAAATTCATTTGTTTTGCTTCTTCATTTTCAACAAGATACTTACAAAAGTATTCTGCTCTTGTTTGGTAAATTCTTACTTACTTTATTTCAACTTCCATATAGATCACATTATGGGATTTGAAATTACTCTATTATATCTTGCCATAATTTATGATTATAATTCGCTCCGAAAATTTGACAACCTAAACTTGTCCACACTGTTGGAATTACTTCTTTGCCCCATATCCTATTTTAAGTAATTCGTATCCTACGGACATACCTCCATTAGGATACAGTGTTATATGGGATTTTACCGTCTATATTACTTCTTTGACCCTTGCCATAATTTGTATATACATTGAACTGAAAGTGTTGCTGTGTACTAATCTTTTTGAGGTAAAGTCAAATTCCTCTTTTTGTTAATCCAATACGAACGTATTAAATACAGAAGTACATTCGGTTTTGTTAGAAGTACAAACAGTTTTTTTTATTTGAAAATCTGATTATTTCTGTGGTGAAGTTGAGATAAATCACAAGGGAAATTAGTGAATAACAATGATGGAATGAATACATTTTTTGTTTTATAGACGAAGATGAGTGTGTGCGCTTCCCATGTCAAAATGGTGGCACATGTAGAAACTTACCCGGATCGTACAAGTGTGAATGTACTTCCGGTTGGTACGGGGACGAATGTCTCAGGGGTAAGTTGTCTTCCTTTTCAAATCGTAAGTTCTGGTGCAAGTTTGACGTCTAAGTATGATAAGTTCATAATAGGAAATAACAAACGTTTTCTATCTCATATTTGTATATATATATAAATATGCTTACAAAATGAATAAATAAATCAAAAAAATCATACAAAGTAAAGGCAATTTAGTAAAAATAGTCTGGCTGATTTGATGTGAAAACAATATTGTTTGGTTTATAGTCGGTAGTAAATTGATAACCTAGACATCCATATTGGTGTAAGAACTTCAGAATGTTTCCTTATATCTGTTAAAGACATCGACGAATGTAAGAATGTCACGTGTCAAAACAATGGTCGCTGTATCAACACTCCAGGATCTGTACAGTGTCTGTGTGGGAGAGGCTGGACTGGAAAGTACTGTGACGTTGGTAAGTTTAATCCTGATCTGTGTGGGGGGTTTTGTTGTTCACCAAATATTTAGGATGAAAAAATGAAAGCTAACATTATTTTGATATTACGCAATAAACCTACTCATGTAGAAAACACTCAAATAAAAATATATATAATGTGACAATTTGAATATGATTTTAATTCGTTTGTTATTATTAACATATTGTTAAACTATTATTATCTTTTTAAATACAAATTTCTAGCGTTTTAATTATTGTTAATGCTCTCATAATCATATAACTGAAACGATTATCACGTTTCTTGTAGATATTGACGAGTGTAATATCATGTCCTGTCTGAATGGCGGTACCTGCGTGAACACACCCGGAGGCTACGAATGTGTATGTCCTCCCGGTTATACGGGTGAAGTCTGTAACCTAGGTAACATACTCAATCCAATTAAATAATTATTAGACAATTAAATGGGTTTTTTCAAGTTTGATTTTTTTCAGAAATAACATACATAAATATGAAGAGTTTAGTGTTATTTATCTTGCAATGCCGATGTTCATAATTTTAATTCTTATTACAGCAAAATTCAGAATTTTCACTTTGTAATGTACGCTAAATAATTAATAACGTGTTTCTTTCTGTAAATAAGTTAAAATACTGATTTTAGTACTTGCATATATGATTAAATAAGAGTTTTACGGGAACAAGTCGGGAAGAAACTTATTACTTGATGTGACGTACATCACGATTGTCTGTATATTGTCTGTATTTCCTCTTCAGATCGTAACGAGTGTATGTTGTTCCCTGGTATCTGTCAGAATGGGGCGCTATGTGTCAACATCATCGGTACCTACACATGTCGCTGTCTGATTGGTTGGACCGGCACAAACTGTACTGAGGGTCAGTTTTATTTAGTTTTTTCTACTTCACAATTAGTCTATATTTGTTCTAAGACACACACGCTAATTTTACAAAAGAGAAAAATAAAACCTCGCTTAAACATAAAAATATCTTTTGGAAACAGAATAAGGTATATTTTTATGAAATTCAAAAGTATACTGCATATTATTCTAATGTATGATTCATGGCAGATAGTGTTATTTGAAATTCACGTGTTGTTCTACAATAGGACAAAAACTGTTCACATAAATGGTTTTTTTTAACCATGTTGCTCTATCTTCAGACGAGAATGAGTGTTTACAAGATCCCTGTCTTAATGGTGGTACGTGCAATAACCTCCCCGGTACATTTGACTGTATCTGTCCAAAGGCCTGGGACGGACAGAGGTGTGAACTAGGTAAGACAATCTGGGTTCAAATATCTGCTACTTAGTTTGAATGGTAATAGAGTGATTCATTGCCTGGGTAAAGTTGCCTTATAAACACTGAGATCCGTATATCGATCGATCGAAGTCGAGTGGTCTATTCTTAAACAAAACTTTTCTATATCTATATTAATTAATTGTGTACGTTAAAAAAGCACCACAGATGTTATAGATGATGGCATTTGATTCGCTGACATACTCAAATACTACCGGTTCACTGAAGAGACTTCAGAAAGTATACTCTCATGGTTTTGACGCGTTGACTCATAACCTGCGCTGGCGCGTGTAAATAAAGTTTATCATTAGAGAACATTTGGCTTGATCTTCATTTTAGTTTCAAAGTTGTCTTGCGTTTGTTGACGCTTACAGTATATTTTGTTATATTTCACTTCAGACTACAACGAGTGTTCCGAAGTAGGCATCTGTCAGAATGGCGGTCTCTGTATCAACATTCAGGGAACTTACACGTGCCAGTGTCGCACGGGATGGACCGGAAGTAACTGCGAAATAGGTACATTAAGTCACACTCTATATTGTTGAAATATTCGCTGCAATTTATATCAGCTCGCAGGTGTATTGACGTGATAAAAAGATGATACATGGTTTTTGTTAATTTATTTTTATAACGGCAATGAGAACACACTGATTGCTGTTTTAGATGAAAACCAATATTTGTTTTGGCCTTTCTTGAAAACGAATAACTTTCAAAGCACCTGTAGGCCTACAAGTGTTTATAACCCTACAGGAATATACTGATATATAAAAACTTTTTCATTGATGAGCACACACTGATTGTTGATTTCAGACGTAGACGAATGTTTGATTGGACCCTGCCTTAATGGCGGCACCTGCCAGAATACACTTGGGTCGTACACGTGTCTTTGTGATTCGGGTTTCACGGGAGACAACTGTGAGATAGGTACGGTATCCAACATTATTGACTTACACCTTAATCGACATCATGTACTTACCTCAATATGATACTACTTGTTTATATCTGAAAACAAACATTCTAACTACGCAAGCATTTTGAAATAACTTTTCTTTCAGCATAACTTTATTTAAGGAATAGGATGATACTCGATTATAGCTTACCGTAAATCCACCCGAATGGCGTATACTCGAGAAGTTTTATTTCTGACTAATGTCCTTGTAGAAAAGTAAATACAAATGTACAATGAATGTCAATATAATTGTGTTTTAGATGTGAACGAATGCCTCTCTGGCCCGTGCCAGTTTGGAGGAACATGTATCAACACCGTGGGGTCTTACTTGTGCCAGTGTCCTCAGGGGCGATCAGGTGTCAACTGTGTCGGAGGTACGCATTCTCACGTCTTTATTGGTTCATAAAAAAGAAAGTCGGTGTAGCAGGTTTGCTCCAAACTAAGTGTTATTGTCTTATTGAAATCTCATTGATTCCTGTATATTAATTTATAATGCCGGGTTATAGAACTATATTTAATTGTTATGTACATTGATGAGTAGTGTTCATCTGATGTTTTAAACATGATATAGCTTATGTTTATGGAGACTTTAGGGTAAAGGTGTAATTTGATGTACTCGTTTTTAATCTTATGCTTGGCCACGTATATTAACATATTTACATCTCCCTGATATATGTTTATATTGTCATACAAATAGCTGAGGAAATAAGATAGTTGAAACCTGGCTAATTGGTATGTGTCGCGAATTACATAATGGCTTTTTTCATACAGATGTAGACGACTGTTTGTCGAGGCCATGTCAGAACGGAGCGACGTGTATTAACGAGATAGGAACCTACAGTTGTATCTGTCTCACTGGTTTTACTGGACAGCAGTGTGAGAGCGGTGAGTGTGTTATTAGTCTTGAACTGGAAGGGTGGAACTTAAAGCAGTTCTGAAATACTGATACGGATTCATATTGTAGATATGTCAGCTAGAAAGACAAACATTAATGAAGCAACTACACCTGTACCCGCTTACTGTGGCCCTACTCTTATGTCAATATGGAAACGGGAAGTTAAATAGAAACGATAAGATGTATGTTCTTATTTTTTCATAATTATGTAAACTATGCCTATTAATCAATATTGTGTATATCTGATTCCCTGTTTCGTATTGCAAACCAGGTTGCTTCCAAAACGTTATCAATCATTCCTAAAAACCGGTGTTTTTTTCGTTGTAGATGTTAACGAGTGTGCGCAGTCTCCATGCCTGAATGGTGGGACGTGTATAAACAGTGTGGGGTCGTACTCGTGTCGCTGTCCGGTGGGATGGACTGGAGACAGATGTGACATCGGTACGCAATCCGTCACGTTTGGGATGGAGTAAAGGGTGGGGTGGAGGATTGATGATCAATAAAGTTTTTCGTTTTGTTTTGATGTATGTTTCTGTCCCCGCATTATCA
This sequence comes from Chlamys rubida, assembly GCA_032359455.1. Taxonomy (NCBI): domain Eukaryota; kingdom Metazoa; phylum Mollusca; class Bivalvia; order Pectinida; family Pectinidae; genus Chlamys; species Chlamys rubida. Next base: position 15,177 of record JAUMHH010151361.1, on the reverse strand, counting down.
GCAATCTCTTCACGATATCCTGCTGTTTTAGTATTATGATTATGTGTGCAAAACCGTACATCATCGGAACTGTCCGCATTATATAAATTCTTAAAATAGTTGCAAGACTAAAAAATGCATTTGCTTATTTAAACTATCAGGGATATGTACATGTAAAATATTGATGCTTATCAATCACATGTTGATACTATTTTACTCCTGTTTGATATACTTATAATCGAAATTATTAATTATTATTAAAATATGACAATGTTTTGAGGGTAAAAAATCTTTTATTTCCCCATGTAGATGTGGACGAATGTCTAAACAATCCGTGTCGGTTTGGCGGCACCTGTATCAACCAGCCAGGCTCTTACTCCTGTATATGTCCACCCGGACGTACTGGACAGACCTGTATGGGAGGTAAGTTAGTTTGCTACATCAGTCTGAACTCAGCTTACCAAGCTACATTTTTCTGTGGAACTCTTATGATTAAGTTTTGTATTTCGATTGATTTTGTTTGGAATTATATTTTTTGAAACTGAAATTTCACTTTATTTCATATTTCAGAACTTAAAGTTTACCACATATGCTAGCATACATTTGCATACGTGGAATGAGTAAATAGTCTACCTTATTAAGTCAGAAGTCAGCGAGCTGAAGTAAATTTGAGTTTGCATTTTCGCTATATAACTGTTTATTTATAGTAACAAAATACACGTGATATAGTGATGTACGTTATATTCATTGACCACGTTCTATATATAAGAAGATATATAACTTACCTGTGTTATCTCTACCTGTTTCAGACGTCAATGAATGTCTACAGAATCCGTGTCTCAACGGCGGAAGCTGTATCAACAACTTTGGGTCGTATTCCTGCTTCTGTCCTGTGTTCTACACAGGGCCGGACTGTGAGATTTGTAAGTAACAAACATCTAACGAGAACTTCCATCACTAATATATTATTTTGTGCAACAATTGGATATATATAAGAAATGCGGTTTTGGTTATTTGAAGTTAATGACTATTCATAAGTATATGTAAATTGTGTTCCTACACCCGACTTCTCCACTCGTTATCTATGCAAATAATTAATCAACTATTCGTCTTGAAGTACAATGACATCTAATCCTGTATGTTTACTTTGCAGCCATCGAGACGATTGTCGACTACTCCTACCCCGTCCTCAACCTCACCTACACACCATCTCTCGGCAATAACAACTCATTTGAGTTTCAGAGGCATGCTCGATCCTTCTGTAATGAGGTAGACGCAAAGTCCTAAACACTTCATAAACCATAGCCATTATTTTCTAAAGTGTAAACTGTATTTTAAACTGAATAGACGTCTAAAATGCATAACCAGCGATTACACAAACAACACCAGATATTGCAGTGAAGTAGGTCTAGACAGTTTGATAATCAACAAACCGAATTGATCAATAACTTTTATATAAAACCTCCTTAAATTATCTTGTCGATACAGGCGCCACAAATATGTTGTGATAAAATAGTTGTTTCAATGATGCAGTAGTTTGACAGATTTATTTGTGTTTGGTAGATTGAAACGATGCTGCGAGGCAACCCTGGACAGTTTCCGAACTTCAAGGAATGCAAAGTTAAATCATTCGGGTAAGATTGCGTTTTTAAAACCAATTTATCGATAACAAATTATCGTTTTGATGAATTATGCAATAGAAAATATTTCTGTTTAATTATTTGCATTTTTGTGTCCTTCTATCCTTCTTCCTCTTTCTTCTGAATTGCACAATGACAAGTTATGCATTTAATGCATGATGTTGGTAACTTACAATATCAATTTGTACTGTTTGTAAAAGAAACTATGCATTTACTACTAATTGTCAGCACATACAGCAAAGATCTTTGATTACAAAAATACAAGCTATTTAGATATATTTCTGTGTTGTCAGTAACAACCCGGTGTCGATCGCCTGGGACCTGGTGTTCAGGGGTAACGAGCCGCGTGCGACCCGTGATGACGTATGGACCTACATTATGCAGGGCCAGACCCCGGTAGTGTTCGGAGACTCCCTAGGAGTAGAGATTGGAGACCTCTTCCTTTTCTTTGACAATTACACTACTACTGGTGTGAACCTTGATCTTCGATTCCTTAATCTCACATATTCACAAAATCTGGCAAATCCGAGCTCGTTTGAATACCAAATGGTCGAACGGAGTATTTGTGATGATGTAAGTTTTATTTCATAGTTGTTTATTTGCTAATAATTTATTCATTGTCTATACATCATTTCTCACTAATGTTGGAACCTTTTCCCGCTAAACAATAAAAAGTATTAGGAAACAAGCAAATACTTTTGGCTACCAAAAAATGAATTTTGTTTGGTGGTAATTGGTTTATCATAATTTATTAGCAGTTTCTCTATATGTGTTATGCGCAAATTGTATTAAAAGGTCAAGAAAACTGCTTCTTTGAACTTCAACTTATCATGGGGATTAAAAGGAATTTAACTTATTTTCCAGATTGACAGGTTCATGAAGAGGCATCCGTTTGATTTCCCAAATTACGTCAAATGTAAAGTTCGCCGATTTTCGTAAGTAAAATTACCTCTACGAGTACGAAGTAATGTAGCACCTATTTAAAATAAAATTGAAAGTCTTGTAAAAAGTGTAAAAATCAAGATAAAACGACCATTGTAACTGCACCATCTGGCAATTTCGTCCATTCAGGACTCATCGAGTGGTACTAGAGGTCAAAACGATGAAAATCTATGTCAAAAGATTTCCGATCTGTATCAACTCATTACATTTCAGTATAATTGATTCCGCACTTCAGACCATATCGTGTAACAGTTGACATTGTATAACCACGCTGGTATATTCACAAGACCAATGTTCCCTGGCGATGATTCCTGATAACATGATGCATTGTACCATAGCCATGTCAGATGGTTAACATACAGTTTGTAAATTTACATAATAATTTTAAAGTAATTATGTTATAATGATTTTCCGAACAGGAACAACCCCGTGAGAGCCAGTGTTGACCTTACTTTCGAAGGCGAAAGACCTTCACAGGTACTGAACGCTATGTTTTACGAGATTCTCCTACGTGAGCGACCTTTGACCCGATTCGGAAACTACCTCGGATACCTCATTGGAGACTACATGGTATACTACCAGGACTACACGGACTTTACCCGAGTTCCTCTCACCTTCCGGGTCCTCAACCGAACCTGGTCCTCCGACCTCGCCGACTCCAACTCATTCGCATTTAGGGGTCACGCAGAATTATTCTGTAGAGATGTAAGTGTACAATTATCTGTCAGATGTTTTGTGTATAATGTTGTGGTCACTATTGTCGTCCTCTACATTATTTGGATTTTCTTGAAATGAAAGAATAAACAGAATCTGTGCAATTTCTTTCTTCTTTTTTAACATTTGAAATTAAAAACCAAGATACTTAGATACTCTTGATAAGAAACTGTCACAAGTTGCGGCTCTTTTTAACCATGATTTGTAATGAAATGTTAATCAAGTGGTTAGTCCTAGGAATTAATGGTGGTGATACATTTGGTGATTGATATGCAACCCCCCCTAGTTATGTTAACATCGCTATACACTATTTTGCTTTGTAATTCTAATATGATATTTTGGCAGAGTATGAAAATTTTATAAACTTGTATTGCTCGTAAAGGCAAACACTTGTAGTAAAACCGGAAGCACCCAGTGTGCTACTACATCGCTGATGAATGCTAGTAATGCATGAGCCCATATCCAAACAACGCCAATCTTTACACTGAAACGGTTAAACCAAGAAGTCTGGTTAATTATCTCTGACGTTTAACAAGCACTTTTGCCGTTTAATAGATGGCCTTGTAGTGGAATTTATTATAAAAACCAAATGTATGTAACTGACAATTCCTTGTCGATTTGTGTATTTTGCAGATAGAACAGCTGATTAAGAGTCATCCAAATCTGTTCCCTACTTATGAGTCATGTGCGATAGAGTCCTTCGGGTGAGTGAAATTTCGAACTAACTTTGACAATTGAAAAATTAAAGATGTATTAGCACTATCAGTGCTCACTTTGACCAGAACTCCAACTTCTGTGATTTAAGATTGATTTGGTTGTGTTTGAATGTGATAACTGACCTTACTACTTTCCTCGATAATTTTGAATAAAATATGAGAGTTGCCAGTGCTTATGATACAGAAAACATTGAAACTTCCAAAGCACTTGCTTTCGCCTTCGTTGTTTATGATTTCCGTGTATCTTTGGTTCCTGTAAATGTCTTTTCGTTTCGACGTTGAGTGCGGATTTTGTCCTCGTTTAGCTTCAGCTAATGTTATTCGAAATTAACTTTTACAGCCAAAATCCTGTCACTATAACAGCAGTCCTTCAATTCGGCGGAACCTTGTCCGTACCAAACTATCAACAGAATGTAGCAGGAATAGTTTTCGAGGATGCACCCCGTTTCCGGTACTTTGACGCCATTGGCCATCTGGTGGGCGATCTGTTGGTCTACTACGACAGCTGGGAGTATATCTTACACGGTGAGTGTCCAGGTTGTGTTAACCTAATGTAAACCGATAAAATTGACACATTAAATTGGAGATTAATACAATCGTCAATCTTGGTATGGAAGCATACATCAATCTGATTGATCTATTACTAATTGACCTTATTCCCTTATCACTAGTTGCAAAGAAATAGGGCCATACGGATGATCGGCAAATATGTTACTAAATTGATATGCATACTCTGATATGATTGGTTGTTATTTTCCGCATAGTAAATTTGTTAAATAATGACGGAAATGCTATGATTCTATATGCAAGAATCTTGTAATAACAGTGGGAAAATACAAAAGCCGATCGGCTTACCGATATTGTGTTGAAATAGTATTCAATCAAATTCAAGAAAGAATTGTTGTCGAAAAATTGATCGATTGGATCAAATTTCATCTTTTGATTGTATATTTTTAAGAAATAAAAAGTCGTTGACTTTGTTGTCTCAGACTTATGTAAAACTCATTGTTACAGATGCATGGCTGTCCAACACCACATTCTACATCCACAAGTTCGGATACTCCAATGAGTACAGTAATCCAAAGTCAGATCTTTTCTTGAACTTCCAGGATGTGTTCTGTGATGACGTAAGTACTTTGTATATATATAATATTAACAGATTTAGACGTGGTTATTTACTGCCGGTGAAAGTAAAGCCATCTGAATGTAAACTGACAAATAAGTGTTTGTGATCGTGGTCGAATGACGTTTATTTTGCAATTTGCTGAAAATCCTTCTGTATCTTGTATTGATACCTTTTGAAATATAATAAGTTTTTTCTGTGATTCTTTTTTCAGATTGACAATTTCTTCCGCCAAAGCAGTTTGCGGGACAGATATTACCGATGTTTCATTGAAAATATTGGGTAAGTTTTCACTCCATTACCAACCATCATAACCCACTAGCGTCGCTGCCAGGTGGCTTTGTATGGTTTTTCCCGATACTGCTACCGGTTGCTGCGTTTGTTGCATATTGCCTATATTTATTCCGATCTATCATCCCACAATTCACATGAAATAGAACATATATCCAACATTCCCGGTGTCCAAATCAGTCATTCATTTTACATCGGATTCCATTTCCGATATGTTTGCTTGGGCTCATGTTATGTATTTTGGTTTTGTATCTCCTCGATTTCTTTTCATTTCAATTTGGCAAATCATAGAAAAAATATTAGACACAGTTTTCCTGTTTTACTCACAGTGGGACGGACCCTCACACTCTCACGTTTAAGACAGTGTTCAATGGCACGGCCGAGATTCCACAGAGCCTACTGCTAAAGACTATTAGTGACCAGGCGCAGCACTTCCTCATTGAGAACAAGGATATGATGTTCATTGGTCAACAACTCGTTTACTTAGGCGGAGGCTGGGAGAATATTGCCATCAACATGTCCGACTATCTCACCACAATGATACCGCCGACAACAGAGAGTCCAGGTAATTAGATTCCTTGATAAATATAGTCTTGTTCAACTAGACGCTTGATCACGGCGAAGCTTGCGCAGACAACAAGAGTCTAGTTGAACGAGACTATGATAATAAGTACTTGAGGAACGTATTTGAAGTACGATTTTGTATGGTTTGTATGGTAAGTTTGAAATGCACGTTGGTCACAATTCATTCCATCATGCATACAACGACATGCTGTAAGAAGAAATTTAAGTCAAAAATGATATTAAGTACCGGTTAAACGATGCCTTATAGAAAAATATGAATATTGAAAATCGCATTGAACTCACGACACTGTAGCTTCAAAACTGTTTATGTCAGATTTATTTAAACACCTATGTTACAGTTATGAGTCAGAAAATGAAATATGTATTGCAAAACATAACTGGTATACAGATATTCACAGAAAATCAATTCAATGATCAATGATAAATATTCTATGTGTGTGTTACTTCCACCTTCGATATAAAAACAAAACGTTTAAATGTATTTCTTTAATGATGTTTTCGTAATTAGAGGTGAATATGAAATAGCCATTTAGAAATCTAGAATGAGATATTTAAACAAATAAGAGACATTAATCCTATCTTATAGATCATGCCTATGTTCATTGCATATAAGGAATTTGTTAACATTAATACTTTTGCTTGCAGTAAACACCATTGTGAACATTTCGTTCGTACTGCTGAACTTGACCTACTCTGAACAACTGAAGAATAAGAATTCGGCAGAATTTCTGGCTCTGTCGGGCCCGTTCTGTGATTACGTAAGTAGACGTCCACTGGAATTGTTGATTTCATTTATTGCTTCGCAAAAGAAGATGAGATAAAAATAGGTTCGGATATTCTCTTGTACCGTTTGTGACTATAGGAGTGCCGTGACAATAGCATCCGAATAGTGATACAATCAACTACCCGGTCGTGTTCAAGTCAATTTGCAAAAGTGAATAACATTTTACTTTTTAAGCACAAATGTAACCCATCATCAGGAAGATTACCAGAAATATGTTACTTTGAATGTGATGCCCGTTATCAAGATACATTTTACAAACCAAACGTTAATATAAAACCAAACACAGCATACTACTATCATGTACAGATCTATAATATAAGGATGTTTATCATTGTATTTACATTTAATGTATGTAAACATGTATTTCCTTTACAGCTGAATAATCTATATCAAAACCGAGACAGATTCGAACAATACTATCGCTGCAGCGTGGAATCGTTCACGTAAGTTGAATTTGTAGTTGATTTACGTCAAATGTTGATACAATTTGTAGACTATAACAGCAGGATATTCTATTCTGAAAAATGTCTTGATACTAAAAACACAAGACCATGTAAATAGCATGCGTTAAATAATACATGCATGTTTAATTTGAAAATAACTGGAAAATATTAAAAAGGTACATATTTCATTATTGACTGGAAGAAAGTAAAACTGTTGAAGATTCAATATCAAGGAATATGATGGTATATCAGCAATACCTAACTTGATTGCCCCAATATTCAGTCATAGCTGATCCAATTTCCCCAATATTCAGCCAACAGTGGTGTTTGAACACTTCACTTCTGTTTTTCTATTCAAAATGTCCTATACATGCTGCTACTTTATCTGGAAACGAGTTATTAAACAAGCCCATCACTGGAAATAGATATGTAAGAACTAACGAAGTTTTCACTGTAGTAACATACCTTTATCAAAGTTAGGGCTGCGTATGATGCGATGATAATAAAAATGACTTCAATGAATTTCAGAAATTCTCCAGACAAAATAAATTTCCTTCTGCAATTCCGAGGTGATCAAGATCAGACGTTGAAGGACTTTATATTCGGGATACTGATAGAAAACGCTCCTAGGACAACAGTGAATGGTCAAATCGCCATCGTGGTGGGGCCGCTGGCGGTATTCGAAGAGTCCTTGATCTTCCAGCAGCAAACAGTTACGGCTGAACAGACACCAGGGGGGGCGTCGGCATCTAGTAAGTACATGCATTCGACACTTATTCCTTATTAATTTTTGTGCGTTTTTAATTTTAAATTACTCTTTTGAATTTCATCTCTCACATTTGAGATTATTTTTTAAAAAATTTATTTCGTTGCGCGTTTGCTCACCATTTCTAAGAGATGTACTTGTTGAAAAGAAAGGAAAAGCTTTAACACTGTCATTTACATTTTAAAGTTTGCTAAAGAATACATAAAAGCAGAAAAATCTCAATCTTCACTTTTTGTCTTATTTTCATAAATAATGTTAATCTATATTTATTATTTTACGAATATATCGTATACACTGTATACCAAAAGATTCATATCCAATGCGATGGTTTATTTATAATTATTACTGACATAGCTTATTATCTTAAATTAACATGTGTGAATGACAGATTATCTATACCCATGAATGACATAGCTTGTTTATACCCATGAATGACATAGCTTGTTTATACCCATGAATGACAGATTATCTATACCCATGAATGACATAGCTTGTTTATACCCATGAATGACAAAGCTTATTTATACCAATGAATGACATAGCTTATTTATAATAAGGAAATAACAGCATGGCTTATCTGTATATACAAGATACATGAATGGCATCAAGTTTTCTCAAGGTAACATAAAAAGGGAACTGTTGTGGTTTCCTACAGGTAATCTAGACATATTTCCGCGGCAATTATATGTCATAAATATGATGCTTCAACTTCAACCTAACACATATGTAATGATATACTAACAGATATACTTTAAAGCCTCTTTATATTCATTCATACTGGGCATGGTTGTATGGAAAGTAAGAGAATGCAGAAATTATCGTTTCCTTAATGACTGTATATTTGGTCAATAATGAGATATATTAAATGGATCATCCGTACAAATTCTTGCGAGGCTGAACGGATAGTAGACATAAAATGTACAGTTGCGTTACTCCGGCCAGTGATACTTGTGTGATGCTGTGAAATTGTAAACAAGTAATATCAAACAATGATACTCAGTTTTTACTGAGGGGGTCGTTTTCATGGAATGATTGTAATGGTGGTGATCTCAGCTACTACGAATTCTACCGAATGGTTCGCCTAAATATGCAATATACAATTATAGAGGACATTTTCTATTGTAACCGTAGCACAGTATATAAGTGTAAAATGTTAATGAAATGAATATACTCGAATTAGGAAAAAAGTGAATCACAATTGAAGACTACAATTTGGAATTGTAATGGAAGAATTTTGTTGAATGTGCTATAGAATAATAGACAAAAGGCTGTGTAAGCACATACGTTGCATGAATGGAGTAATATCAAATATACGTCAAAGGAAGCAGAAAGTGACGACTACTAAGTATTACAAGATTTGATTCATTGGATCATATATAAGCATGGCTTGCTAACGATTGTAGCAATTATATCATCATATAAACATACATACATACATACATGGTGAAGAAGACAAGCAACAGGAGCATGAATGCAGCTTTATCCGAATATTGGAGATCATCATATACGCTGGACATGGCTGGTATACTCAAAGCATTATGCATGACGGACAAATTCCTATATGAGTTTGATTGGTCGTCGGCTTACCTTCGTGTGACCTTGATTACAGATCCATGCAAGGGACTCACGACGATTGGTCAGGACTATTTCGGCGGCCCCACGTGTAGAGATTTCGTCGTGTGTATGCTGGAGGAGGCAGTGCCACTCAATTGTCCCACTGGAATGTCCTTCGATTCTGCTCAGAAAAAGTGTATTCATGACACAACCTGTACCGCATAGTCTCCGACGGAGAGAAACATTTAACCATCCTTTTATTCCATCGATAAAAACTGTTCTCGAGACGTGTTATACTACATATAGTCTCTTGTCGACGGATTCTGTCGATTAATTGTTTGTAACAAAACTGTTGGGCAGGACTACATGTGTTAAATACAAAGAGACAGTTTGTGAAACATGAGGCAATGTTGGCCGATTTATGGTTAATGGATGACATTTCCCATTAGACAGAGAAACACTAACGTTCGGTCATTATCGCTGTAACAATATTTGTTTATCGATAGTATAATATGTGCATACATATACTTGTCAAATCTGGCCATCTCTGACCGAGTAGCTAGCAAACGTATTCACTCTAATTCCGTATACACTGCCAAGCTTAAATGTCCAAGTTTAATTGACCAATTCAAACCGTTTATTTGATTCATCATTACTTATCATTTTTATTGTTTTTCCATAAGATAATTATAATGGTAAACTTTAACATATATATATACAATTGAACCACGATAATAATCGTATGTTAATGGCACGAGACAAAATCTAATTACACAAAATGTCATTGTAAGCTTGGCAGTATCTATTATTAGACAGATTTGAGCGTGTGTGTGTTTGCTGCATTCGCGTAAAGTTGGACTTCATAACAACATTTTGTTTGGGTTATTTTAAAGTAATGTAGTACAACCAAACATATACATAACCCTTTCACCACTGTAGACAATAATAGACTCATCCAAATCAATGTATAGCAGAGTCTACTAAAGTTACCTAGGGGTGAAAGGGTTAAATGTCCACAGTTTGGTGACAAGGTCCAAAAAACTGATACTTTTAATGTTAATGTTACGTTAGTGCACACGAATTACCGCGCATCAGCGATAGTGGAAATTATGAACGTCATAGTTTAGATCTATAAGGATCTATTACAGGAAGCAGCACTGAGATTGGATAGTTCACTGTTATCATTATTAAACGTTATATATCAGAGGACCGGGAAGTACTGAGATAAATAAGGTAACTTGGTAGAACACTGTATTATACAATTGTTCCAGGAGGGGTATTTCTGTGATTATTATACTCCATAATATCTACGAATCAGCAGATGTACGTTATCGGTATGAGTGAGAAGTAGTGCTTATTTAAAGAGAATAAAATCGTATTATTAATAAAATGTTAACAATTTACATTAAAATTTACTGTACATAACAAAACGTTTTGGGGATTTCTGTCATAGAATTTTTCATGGCGCTTTGTGTATTACGTTTAACCCTACATACTAGTATCCAGGTAGGTTTGTTTATTACGTTTAACCCTACATACTAGTATCCAGGTAGGTTTGTGTATTACGTTTAACCTTACATACTAGTATCCAGGTAGGTTTCTAAAGCAATTTAAACTTGCAGACTGATGCTAAAACACTACATTTTTTTCGTACAACGATATTATTCTCGGTAGTATATTAATAGCAGTGTTTACATTAGAAAGCAAAATTGTGTTTTGTCTGAAGGAGTTTTGCACATTTTCTCATTTGCGGACATACGGGTACATTGGAGTCCCGAGCAGATCAGTCTCGGGATCCACATGACAGTGTGAAAGATCTCCAGCAGAAGTATGGATCTCCGGAACTGGGACACGGGCTATTATAATTACTGCTTTATAATCCTGAACGCTACTGGAGAAAAGAGTGAGATGAAGCTGGTGGCGGAAGAAGAATAACATCGCAACACAAGTATAAGAATGCCACTGATACACAAGTCTTATCCAAAACTATAAGAATGCGTTTAAGTATTAAGTGATATTGATGCCGTGTTAGCCTTCTAAATGTCATTTACGATGCTAAAGAGACTAAAATAGTTGATGATTGTAACGTCATTATCCTAGCTATAAAATAATAACAGTGTTCTTCTTTAGCGTGATTTAAGAAAACCTTTACCAAAATACTTTGACCAAAGCATTAAGGCCAAAGTGATACAAAAGAAATCAATGTAAATTGCATCAAGTACTTGGAGAAAATGTAGTCTACGGAACATGAGATAATTTTATTGACGTACTACTTTTTGGTGTACTACTTGTTTTTTGTTTTCGTTACTAATGGTTGCATGTATTTTTTGTTCCGTTACTAGTGATTAATTGAATTTTGTTCAGTCACTTTTCCTCATAGGTCTTAAATAGATGAAGATTCATAGTTAGAAAATCGACTAAAAACCATCAGGTATCACTACAGTCGTCATTCATATATAAAATGGAAATTATGGTGGTTTGGAAATGCACGAGTTTTTCGAGTTGAATAAAATAGAAGAAACAAACTATACAGATTGAATGTAGATTTAGGAACAATTGCTAACGACGCAATGTCCACATCGCGATCAGTTTAAAGAATCACAACATGAACATGAACATTTCAATAGTGAGAAATCCCATATTTACAGTATTTTATGAGTATATAAAGCATGAAAGTCTCTTACATTCCGAGACACGGAACACGTGATCGAGTTTCTGATCGGCAGGCATTGTTATTTAAAACATATTATTTCTACTTAATAGTGTGTAAGTATATAGATCACATGACATTGGGTCGCCTTTTAGTCATTAACATGGTCACATCCAAAGGTATAATATGTAGTTATATAGTTACTACTGCAGCATTTCAAATTCAAACTTCCAATACCATGGGGCCATTCAAGTTAATCAACATCACGATTTCTGCTCCCTAATCCTCAATGAGATTTGTATCAACACCGGATGTAGTAAGTAGATTGTGTTTGATCTTGAATGTTACTTGATTCCAAATCCCGTGCTATGATTATGTACTTAAAAAAATATCAGTAGAGCTTATATTACTTTATATAAGTTCCTGATGACTGAAACGCCCGGAAAAAACAAGACTGTAAGTGTATGCGATCAATCAAGAACGACGTAATTTGTTGGTTACAGTAGACCAAATTTCAGGAACGACATTTTTGTTATAGCAGACAAATAGTTAAGGACGACACTACTTGTTTTTGATAGCAAACCAACAAGGAAAGACACATTACATGTTGCAAAAATATATCAATAATAAAGGACGACATTTCTGTTTGGTTAGAGACCAATCCTTGTTGGTAAGTACTTTATTTGTAAATTGTTTCCCTTTATGTTGTACTTTGCATCTCAGTTATAACATGGTATCTACTTCACTTTGCAGACGGGACGACACTCTCACCGCCGACCACGCGAGCAGGCGTGACAACGCCCCAAATCTACGCCGACCCTTGTAAACCTGCCCGACACAACGAGTATTTCCCCGTCCCTGGGGATTGTCACAGCTTCTACGTGTGTTCCTTCGGCACCACCTATATGTTCCCTTGTCCGGGATCCACGGTGTTCTTCGTCAGTAAAAACATATGTGATAACAATGATGGAACGATAACATGTTGAGTCAAGTTCCAGGCCGACAAAGACAGTTTAATCTAGTACATTTCGGTTGAGCAGATTATATTATATAGTGACATTATAAATGTTAACAGATTATTGTTATAGTGACGTTGATGTTAATATTGATGGATTATATTATATAGTGACATTATAAATGTTAACAGATTATTTATATAGTGACGTTAATGTTAATATTGATGGATTATATCATATAGTGACATTATAAATGTTAACAGATTATTTTTATAGTGACGTTAATGTTAATATTTATGGATTCTATTTTATAATAACATTATAAATGTTAATTGAATACATTTTATTGAAACATTATAAATGTTCATAGAATATATTTTAATGTAATATTATCAATACTGAGTTATATTATCAGTGTAAATGATATTTTTGTCTATGTTAATGCATTATAGTATCAATGTTAATTTATTATATTTTTGTAACATGACACAGAAGAATCTCGTTATCCGAATCTCAATAATCCACATTTTATTGTTATTCTTTTATTTTAAAAAGTATTTGTAACTACCAATACCGTTTCTTTAATCTTTAAGTCTGCTACCGAAGTGTGCGGATTAACAAAGTGTTCTTTCGATGGATCATTAAAAATTATTCAACGAATGATCACAAAACCTTTCATTGAAAAATTGAAAAGACATGTTATATGGCTTTTAAAATTCATGATTGATATTATTTATGAATAATTTCAGCATTTCGAAAAGTTCAATCATTAAGTTAATCATTTTCTGTTTTGCTTTGTGTATGCATTAGTTTGATTCAGTGACACATTAATGTAAGAAAGTATTATTCATCCTAATAAATGATTATCTGATAATTAGTACTGCAATTTTAAGACATAAAACGTGATTTGAGTATTGACCTGTCAAGTGACAACGTAATTGTGTATAAGCATGTTTTGAGAAAGTTATCACTAATTGTCGCTTTATAAAATTTATCAATTATGGACGGCTTTTGTGAATGTAAATGTAAATCATCTATATAAAATCAAATCAACGCCGACCTTTTTACTATACAGTATACACTAATTTTGTACTAAATGTTATCATAATCATGTTTACATGAAATCGGATTCAGAAGTGTTGTGCTTTGTCATTATTCAGAAAAACGACACTTTTGTTTTTCATTTCTATTTCCATTCCCATCTATTCTATTTTTGTTTAACTGTTTAATATCATTTGTATAGATCTCGGGCGAGAACATGTGCCCCATCCATCATTTTATTGCTTTTCATCACTAAAAAATAGCATAAATGAATATAAATCATTCAATTTATAATTAAATATTAAGTTATATTGCCGTTCCGTCAGTCAAACGTTTATTCATGTTATGTATACTGAAGTATTACCACTAGTTGTTGGACGCTAACTCGTCGTATGGTTTAGCTGTGTCTGTCGTTTATATGAAGGGTTATGAAAAATGTTATACATGCAATGAATATTTTTGGAGGACCTGCATATTTACTAGCGTCGCTTCCGTTCCGTTTAATTAATAACCCTACTAGTAATTTGTTAATGTATACAAAATATATTGAATATGCATACATAATTATAACTAACGTTTAATTGAACCTATTAAACATATGTATAATATGTGTTAAATAAATGTATATATCTACTGTGCAAAAATAATTGTTAATCTGGACCCTTATCATCAGGGACAGGTATGTTCTATGAAAACAGAAGTATTTTGCATTCCTACTTATTTGTTTGAAGCTAAGATATCGTATGATTAGCTTCTTTTGTCGTGTACATTATGAAGGGTAATGAAGAATTGAGTACATGAAGTGGATATTTTTTAAGCTTTTATGTATATACTGACATCACTTCTGTCATAGTATTTACCTTACTGGTCATTTGTTTATATATACGTAAAATTATAACATTGATACATGTATATCGTTAACCCTTTCACCCCTATGTAACTTTAGTAGACTCTACCATGCATTGATATGGAGGGGTCCATTATGGTCTACAG
>JAUMHH010151350.1:0-19315 GCA_032359455.1 Chlamys rubida | reverse complement strand
CATGATATTGATCTCTCTTGAGCACGAGGTAATTATATTGATGTCTCGTGAGCACGGGGTACATGCTATCTGTGTATCTCGAGCACGAGGTACTTGATGTTGATGTCTCGTGAGCACGAGGTACATGATGTTGATGTATCGTGAGGACAAGGTACGTGATATTAATGGTATCTCTTGGGGACAAGGTACGTGATATTGATGTCTCGTGAGCACGAGGTACATGATATTGATCTCTCTCGAGCACGAGGTAATTATATTGATGTCTCGTGAGCACGGGGTACATACTATTTGTGTCTCTCGAGCACGGGGTACATGATGTTGATGTCTCTTGAGCATGAGGTACATGCTATTGATGTATCTTGAGCACGGGGTACATGATGTTGATGTCTCTTGAGCACGATGTTCATGGTATTGATGTCTCTTGAGCACGAGGTACATGATGTTGATGTCTCGTGAGCACGAGGTAGTTGATTATATTGAGGATATCTCGTGAGCACGAGGTACATGGTGTTGAGGATGTCTCGTGAGCACGAGGTATGTGATATTGAAGATCTCTAGTTAGGACGAGGTACAGTATATTGGTGATCTCTCGTGAGCACGAGGTACATGATGTTGGTGTCTCGTGAGCACGAGGTACATGTTTGTGTCTCGTGAGCATGAAGTACAATGTACATGATATTGACGTCTCGTGAGCACGAGGTACGTGTTGCTGATGATACGGAAAGGACCATCGCCCGGAGAGTATTTTATGTTTCGTGACGCCATATATAAATCTGACTCCCACATCTATCACGTATAGGTCCTGTCGTAAAAGTTTTCGTCTATATAAAATATTTAAAAAGTGAGGTTTAATGACTTACCATCGTGTTTGATAACACGATGATTGATGTACGTTACACATTATACAGGAACATAAGATATCGATATAAACCAACAAAAACACATGTGTATTGATCCGCGAGTCTCTGTCCGACTCAAAATGGTTCGATTATATATAATATTCGATTGTTTGCTTTTCTCATCATAGAAATAATTACGATCTCCCGTGATAAGATGGTATCTTCTAATCGACTCCAGATTAATTATATCAATGTATCGACGTTTTATACTGTTATCAGCTCGTCATCAGTCCCGGGCGCCTTCCTACGTCATCAGGGCCACCAAGAACCCTAGAGAGGATGAACTACGTTTGAGGAAAGACTTACTGCGAGCTCAAGAAAACAGGGCCTGCTTAGATTTACTTCAGTAAAATTGAAAGCTTTCGGCGGAAACATTTTGTCAATTACTATAAGAATGACGATAGAAGCATATTTGTATAGAACCCATAGTTTCAGAAGAAACATTTTGTCGGTACATGTATATCTAAAGGTGTCAATACAAACTATTTTTGGAGTCGAAATTAGGGTTACATAGGAAGTCTTTGAAGGCGTCCATTCAAGCCTTTCTTTAGTGGAATTGAGGCAACGCATACGGATTGGAAACGAGGACTGTTAGAAGAATTGGACAGATCCATCAATACGAAGGTTTACTTTAAATGAGCGTTTCAGAGGAAGTAGACGGAGGTGTCAATGAAAGATTTTCATTAGTCAAAATGACGGCTTCTGAAGTAGAAGTTGGGGCGTCAATGCAGTCTTATTTTCAATTGAAATTAGGGTTTTTGAGGGAGTTGATGGATGTATCAATGCAAGCTTAAATTGAGTGGAAATGAGGGTTGCAGTGATAGCGAATGGAAGCGTCAATGCAAGCCTGTCTTCATTAGAAATGAGGGTTTCAGAGGAAGCTGATGGAGACGTAAGTTCAGGTTTATTGAAGTGGAAATGCGGGTTTCTAAAACTTCAATGGAAGCTTTATTTGAGTTGAAATAAGGTTTAAGTGGAATTGGATGGATGCTTCAATGTACGTTTTAAGGAAATGAGGGTTTCCGAGGATGGAGGCGGTAAAGCAGGCCATTTTCAGTGGAAATGGAGGTTTCATCCAAACGTCAACGAAAGCTTAATTTCAGTGAAATTAAGTTTGTTTTCCACTCTGAGTTATAGACGTGTCAGTATGAATTGATTTGCCGCATATATGACCGAATAAATGGGTGGTTTGTAGTTGTGCCGTCTATTTCTTCTCGTTAAAATTAAACGGGTTCTGCTTTAGTCTGAATCCTATATATTTTACCACCAGTGTTGTGTTTTAATAGACGTTGTGTTATATCGACGCCATTCCTCGATCTATACTGAATAAATACCGATTAAAAAAGAAGAAAAATGATATATTGCTTCTATCAGCTCCCGTCTTCTCCAATGGGTCTAATTTCTAACTCAAATAGATCGATTGCATCAAATTGTCTTAACAAATAACACAACGCCAGAATCTCGGCAGTAACTGTTACGTCATAATAAGATTCATGAGTGTTAACAAATGAATTCCTAGTCACATGCATCCTTCAATGAGGTAAAATTGACGGCCATAATGTGTTGGATGATAGATGACGATTAACCGGGGAGAGATGTCTTGGGTATTTACTTTAGTTAACGCCATGCCTCGACCTGGTCCATTTGTCCAATTGAATTAGTCATCACCATAACTTAGCAGGTCGTATTCACGTCATACTCCGTGGCTGTCGCTGCTGGTTATTGCTTTACATGCGCTAGAGAAGCATACTAAATGTTTGTTTTGTTTCATAAATCATTGTAATCAATTGGGCGGAAGTGTGACGAAACATAGTAGGCGGAAGTTCTTTCCCCGCATTAGACAGGTGGCGCTGTGTTGTACGGCTTGAATTAATGTCACTACACTATGACCCTCTTTTTTAATTACCAGAGATTCCATGCGACAATCCCTTGGGTGGTAAATCCTTTTTCTATTGCAGGATAATCCCGAGTCCCCGGGACGCTGTCTGTCGGAACATCTATCACGGACTACGCACCCAGTTGTAAACAGGCAGGAAACAAATATCCTTCCGCGGAGATTCTTAGGATGCAGCCCAGCAACGTTAGATCAACTGCTGTTTCCTATTAAATCAATCCGTAAAACGCAGTTTATTATGCAATTAAAGGTAGGCGATGACGACAGAACCCTTACAAAATGTTTTAATTGGATTACATGTTTAAAATAGATTGATATTCGCTACAATTAAATCGGGTTTAGGACCAGATGTCCCCACAGAGTCATGAAGATACTACTTCATATTTGTTTAGGAGCGAGGGATCAACATTAAAACCAAGATATTTGGAAACAAATATCTAACCTTAAGGATCCCCGTCCCACTGCCGGCAAAACACTATAGAATTCCACTGTAGCTGTTCATACTAACAGTAACCTCCCCTTAATTTCGTTTTGGATATAGCTGTAGTGGCATTTGGCCATTGATCACAGTTGGTTAGAGCCACAGAATTGTGATCAGGGGTTCAAGGTTCGAATACCGGTCTACAGTCGTTGTGTTGTTACACTCAGAACACTGTCGATTTTGTTGTGTTAATTATTTCGTCTTTATTATATCTTCATAAGAGTCCTGCAATCTGTAGATTTATTTTTCAGAAATGGTTCATTATTACTTTTGTCATGCCGGTAAAAAGTTACACTTTTTGGCAGCGGTACGGAGATCCTGAAATTATGTTCTTAATTGTACAAACAAAGGATTGAAGCACGCTACATCCACGGCGAGTCCTAACGTCCGAGGGCTGTTAGGCTGCATACACATTACCGGAACACAACTTCCTATCGGATTGAATCTTAATGACGGATCAGTGTTGCGTTGCTGAAATAGTTGGTATTTTTACGTTTAGTGTATGGCCATTTTCGCCCTTTTAGGCATGGTATAGGTGTTATATTTCAGTTTGTTAATGGAATGCTGAAATAAAGTTTACCAATTAGAAGCCGTATTGCGTTTCAGAAAAGACCCCAAAGGAAATAACACATAGTGAAAATCCATAAACTCCTACAACCGTCATATGTATATCGTTTTACGAATAACTCTGTATTTACAATTACACAATTAGAAGCTAGAGTTAGAAATCATACTAGTCTGAAATCTAAAGATGATGACCCGTGGATTTTCACGTAGATTTAGATAAATGCGTTGCCAAGCCGTGATCCGGTAGAAAACGTGAAAAAAGACGTAAACGTGAAAAAAGACGTAACATGGTTTTTAATTTTTCAAGAGCAAGCATGTTTTAATGCCCAGCCAAATGGACAGGATGGAATTGACACACGCAACAATAAGAGATGTAAGCTAGGGTAGGCTTTATCATAAATAATGTAGCATCTCTCCAGTATAATCTCGTTTTACATCGGTGCTACAAAGGAAGAACATGTGACTGCTGTACACTACCACCACATTGAAATTGAATGGCATTGAATACAGTTGACATTGGCCGGATGGCCCTCAGTGAAATATTGAATATAGTTACCCGTAGTTGAATGGTCCGAAATGACATAGATAACAGTCAATATTGATCGAATGGTCCAGAATGACCTAGAAAACAGTTGATTTTGGTCGTATGGTCCGAAATGTCCTTGAAACAGTCAGCATTGGTCGAGTGGTCTTGAATGACCTAGAAAACAGTTATATTGGTCGTATGGTCCGAAATGTCCTAGAAACAGACAATATTGGTCGAATGGTCTGGAATGACCTAGAAAACAGTTATAGTGGCCGTATGGTCCGAAATTACCTAAAAACGGTTTACATTGGTCGAATGGTCTGGAATGTCCTCGCAAACAGTAAATATTGGTCGAATGGAACGGAACAATCTAGAAAACAAACTTGTCCTTGGTCGAATGGTCTGGAATGTCGTAGAAAAAAATGGACATTGGTAAGGTTGTCTTGGTATTAGTATGTTCAATATTGAATACACTAAAAATATTGATTTATCAAGTGGTATTTCGCTTATCAAGTCACAGACAAACATATTAGCGGATATTAGCATACAATAGTCGGACGAACAGACAGACGCAAACTGTCTTAAGTTAGAAGAAGAACATGTACGGAAAGCGAATTCCGGACAACTGTTTTTATAGAGCTAGATACACGTTCCTTGTTAGTGACATCAACTCGCGGGAAAAAGTGGGAACGCAACAGAAAACGAGTTCTTGTGTCAGAATGTTTGAAGCTAATTTACTGAAGATTTCAAATGAATGTGACGTGTTCAGCGAGGTTGCGGGTGTCACGTGGTCTATCAGGGCGACACAAAGCTGGCGAGGACGACCTGACAGATTCCCTAGATGTTCACAATTTCCGGGAAGTGTGCCGCCAACTATCACTCTAGTTACACCTTGTTAAACTTAATTTATCAATCGGCCACTAGTAATATTTCAGACAAATGTCAGAAGAAGGATGGATCGGACGATTCTTGCAGTCATTAGCATACGGAAAACTGGTGATGAATAAGATTGAAAAGACATAACTTACTTTAGCAGACACGTCGCTTATTATGACGTCATCATCACTGGAATTTTCGCGGGTTTTGGCACACCAATTAATCTTGCCCATCGTGCCACGGCTGTACTTCAAACAGCGCGAAATACATGTCTCCTGATAATTGTTTATTATGAATTTTTGACAGTTTAATCCAAGAGTTAAATGCCATAAAGACTGACATGTAATTAAGATAAATGCTGAAATTGTAGTTTTCGTTGAATATTTTGAGAAATAGATTTCCCTCTGAGTGAAAGCTGCATTCATCTACGTATCATAAAACGTTTTATATTAACACGAAAGCCTATAGCGTTCTGACCTTTTTAAACACTTCTGTTCATAAAAGTCTAAGAATATTTAACAAATTTTGAAGGTAAAAGTGTGCAGTATATATACGACCTACAAAAGTAGTTAAGTATATACCATGGATATGTTTCAGGACTTTCAGTTGACCTTTGACATTTAGCGATTTCAGAACTTAAATACCAGGGTAACACTTTCTATGAAATTCGGAGGTCAAAATATATATCAAATACATCTGTCCTTTCAAGCCCAAAAGTCAGCTCATTTCGGAGAGCCAAAACACGCTGTCAACAGTCTACGGAAAGCACAATGTGTGAACGGAATTGTTAGCATAAAATCCTAGATGTTGAAGTGATGCATTTCAACCCCGTTTTTGTTCGAGTCTCTTGTCGACGTTTCATTGAATGCTTTCCAATTACACGTTGAGTTATAAAAATACCATGTGCTGTTATCTTTATTTCACATGCGCATATCAGATCAAAAGTTCGTCGTCAGAATGGAAATACATGTATATGATTATTTTAAGTAAACAATCTGATATACATCAATGTATATGCGTCTTTTTTTAATTTTAATGCCGTTATAAACAAAATGTATTTCTGCATTATCAAAATTGAAATCGTTTTTAATTTATACCTTTTCTTTATTAAGGTTACTCAAATTTTCTTTTATGTAACTTCTCTGTTAATTCTTAATTGTCCACGTTGGAGAAATAAAAGTGCTTTACCGCCATACTCTATTACCTATACAATAGGGCCATGCATTATAAGATAATAGTTCGATACAACACTGAAAGACACGACAACTTTTCAAAAGGTGTACGTACACATTCTAGCTTGCTTCTTATGGGACCATGTTTTACTAAGCTGACAAGGTACTGATGCAATGACAGGGTGACTGACAAGTATTGTGCTTCAAACAGCCGACCATCATCACAGTAAGTCCCAGAACAACGCTCGTTATTTGTGCATTGTTATATCCGGGAGATTTGATGGGTTTAACGTGTGTTGTGGGGAATGATCCCTTGTCATGTTTACAGTCACTATCTGTATCACACCTGTAAATACCGGTAACTTCAACAACAATATTCTCTCGTTCTGGCAGCCTCACCCGGACATATCTAAAACACATTGACACTTATAATAGTTATCTTTGGAATGGATTTACGAAAACAACCGATTCAGCCGGGAACCTTACCGACCACCCAGACTAATTGTGCTTTACTACTTAAGCTATATAGACCTATAATTAGTTGTCGTCATCAAAGAAAGAAACATTTGTCTCTATCATTACTTGTGATATTTTTCAATTACTTGTTATTGGTTGTTTTATTTATATTCAAGAACCTTATTTAAATACTGTAGCCATTGTATTCGATTAACGTCACTAAATTTAAACGATTCGAACACGAATTGGAAATAATAAGCAAATGGCCGCATGCAAAACAATACCCCTCTGAAAAAAATGAGACCTTGCTAGGTCTTTAATGTTACTGAGAATCAAGAACACTTCATCAAATGTCATTTAAACCAAAATACCATATCAGATGTCTTAAAGAAAACTTAACATATTGACGCATATCATATCGGCCGCCGACAATCTGTTTATAGGTCGGAACCATTCAACCCGACAAAAGAATTCTGGGATGGATTGATACAAACAGTAAGAAAATATGTCTTAGTACAAGCAAACCATTTAATTAAATCATCGGAAGTATATATAAATCCTTGCTGTTCACTATTCACACTGTCTTCAGTAAAGTTTTACCATTTACTTAAAAGTGTAAGATTGTGCAGTGTTTACAGCCTCCAGTTGGCATTGTTGTATTGCTTTGCAGTCCTACAACCCGTGTACGTTCGGGGAAAGCGAAGGGGACATGGAAGGGAACGAAATTGATTTGCTGCTCCCATGGCAACACTTAAGATTTTTTTCGTTTCCTATCTTTCCCGTCTTCTGTTTTTTCTATCTACTTTCTGTTTCAGGCGGTGTCTCCCTAGACACCCGTCCTTGTATGACCCTGGCTGTCGCGAGGACGTTAAACCCAAAACAAACAAACAAATGAGAAAAGTGCATTTTATATGACAAATCAACATCTGGTTAAAAATTATTCAAAAATATTTCAGATGCTCTATCTTGTAATTTGCGCCTGAAATCAATGTTGAATAAAGTTTGATAATATTTTTTATTTCTTGAGGAAGCAAATCCCTTTATTAAGCAAATACTATACAAATCAATGAGCGTTGGTAGCATTTTGTGGTACAAGCTGTATACACCAATGTCAGAAATCGTCTGATGATTTAGCATGTTCATGTGTCTTCAGAAAACCTTCCATAAGTTTTGCCGTTATGTGTCATCGTGTTATTAACGAGAGAAACACTACAGGCAGTAATCCGTACGCAATATCATTACCTAGGTAGTAAACGTATCGTGCATTTTATATAAATAACATTTCTCAGTATCAAATATCATTTGCACAAAATAAGTACAATTCATTACTTTAAAATTCTATCCTTTTTGTTTTTAAACATTTTTTTTTTAACTGGAAACAAACTGTAAATCATCGTTACCATGGTCACAGGCCGATAGAGTATTAATTTTCTTCTTGCATGGTTCAAAGTCACTCCTATTACAATCCAGGCAATATTATATTAGCTTTGGTAAAGACTGTTATGGTGTCTAGAATTTCTTGACTTTATCTAGATTATCGTATTAAAAATAAACGCAACATGATGAGCATAAAACACAAAAATAGACATCTCCACGAAAGCAAAATCTGACACCGCGAGCAGTGTAAACAATTTGATGAAATTCAACTGCAAGATTGTATATTTTTCACGAAATGCACATCTGAAATGGACAATCAATATTTATCCTAATCAAATGCCCGGATCAGAACATCGATATCCGCATGCGTTTCGTGGCTCGAACCGTTTTAATGGCTGCCATGTTAGAAATATCATGTCCAACTATTTCTACCAGACTATCGGAGCCATGTCACTATTGATATTAAATAAGCCATAGTTCTGCACTGTGCGTTTTCTTACTTAGTCGTAACTTCGTGGTCATGCGCATTAGAGATGTTGCATTGCATTTCCGCATCAGGATTTCAGGAGCTGAAAAAATAACGCTACGTGATCATGTCTGTATCCGGCGCACATGAATCCATAAGATAATAATAAGACAATTTAACCAAGTTGCAAAATCTAGGAGAAGTTCTGCCATAAAGCAACAAATCAGACTTTATTCGTTTCAATATTACAATATCAATACTTAAACTGTCATAAACCAGCCCAACTTTGACTTGCATTTATATAGAGAATTATAAACCACAAAATGGACATATCGGTGAAAACATGAGACTGTTTATCATCAATCGACCGGAAGTCGGCCCATCAGATAGCTCGTAAAAGCTGTTAGATGTTAGAGCTGAGAGTAGTCATTGAATGTTGAACTTCATTTTAAGTTATGTGGACTTTGTTTCGGTGATGTTGGGTATTTTGTTGAGTGGTCTTTATGAACTTGGAACGTCTTTTTAGACGTAGGAGTTTGTGGTAGTAATGTTTTGTTTATTACCGTTATTTGTTATGGAACATAGAACGTTATTTCAGAATATTGAGTTTAAGTGATGTGTTTATTACATAGGTCTGTTATACACAAGATTATATGTCGGACATGGATGTGGCTGTATCTAACATGGTGACAACAACATGTAGAACGCGTCCTGGCTGGAATAGAATGTTCCATGGTAATTTCCGGAGCAGTATCGCGGAATTGATGTCTGTCTGGAGAGTGGGATCTAAAACGAATGTAAATGTGTCTGCTCCATCATACTTTAGATTGAGAATTCGATGTTTAAACTTGAGTTTGTGTCGGGTATCCTTCCCTGTACACGTGATACTGTAGACAGTTTGACAGAAGACTCCATACCGTAAGGCCAACAAAAATGAGGTCATCCAATCACCGTTTCAAGGTCATGTCTGCGTTCTTTAAAACTGTTGAGCGGTGAAACACAGATTTACAAAGATGACCGTTAATTAAAGCTAAGTGGCTATAGGGCATTAACAAGTGTGTAATTGCTGTAGAGACATGAGTAATCAAAAGAACGTTATTTAGGCTAGATTTACCAGTGTGACTTAATTATTTCCAGTACAGTGACTAACGCTCTCGTTCCCCTTTGAATCCCCTCCGAATGGATAATCACCAAACCCGATGTGGCCCTGACTAGTCTTGCTGACGTCCGACCGCTTTCTGAAGAACACCAACCTCCTGGACAAAACCCAAAACGATATGACGGATTTGGATTGATCACCTCCATGGAAACGACACAATCTACGTAATTCATATTCAATTGCGTCCCAACATGTTGGTTTGCTGTGGTTCCGACTTGTCAATAGTCACGTGGTCAAAGCAATCAACGTCTCCGACGCTTAAATCACAAGTTCCAAATATAGAACCAGAAATGATGTAGTTTGGCGTATAAACAACATATTACTTCCTTAAACACGATTGATAATAAATTATAAAATCCATAAGCAGTGTTTGCATTATGGTCGGTGTATAACCTGTTTCTTGGTTGTCTGTTTTAATGTTTGTAACGTGTCAGAATGTGGGCGTTCAAAATAACAAATCATCACTTTGCCGCTGAAATGGATATTTATGACTCAGATTAAAAAAAAAACTTTCTCCCGACCAAGACAAATAATAAACGAGAAAGAAATTATAAGTGGGTTTCTCAAGGCTAAACGCGTTTGAGTTTGCATGACAAGGACCATTTCTGTATGATAATGACGTTGGGAGAATCATCTGAACATTTACCAATAACCTGTCCTGCCCCGAAATGAGGCCGACCACGAAGGTTAGTCCTACTGTTATCTCTTCTTGCCGCGATATGGGACCGCTAGAAAAGTGAAAGTGGAAATTAATCAAATAAGGAAAACAACATAGGACGTACAATCATTTGAACATTGCCATCCATCTCTTCTGTACCAGAGTCCCCTCGCAGCGCCATCTATATGCATGACATTCTAAATACCAGCATACCATTATGGAAGTAGGCCTTCTGGGAGCCCCACCAAGATAAATAGCTTTGAAAAACAAATGGGAGATCTTTATCTTAGCATTGTCTAAATACGTGTATGGATCGGTCTCCGCAAGCAGGGATGAGCGGACACAAGTATCCAATTGATTGAACTGGAATTGATAGTTCGGTCAGGACTGAAGTGGAGGGACATTAAAACCGCCTGGTTTACACTTCCAGCATGCAGACATTGCAAGTTGATATACCAACAAAGAACAAATTCAATTAATGCGGGTAGACTACGGGCGAGCGGACGACGTATTAAGTCCGGCTGTTTGATTGGACAGCCACATCACGCCGACCGAACACCAATAATAGGGCTGTTTCGATCTGTTTGTGTAATTTGCAATAAGTACGCATTCTATTGATATACTGTCATGTCGAGAGAAGGCCTACTTCAGAAATAAAATAACTACACCACACAATCAATACAAACAGTGATATAACATTAGCTTAAGCCTTTACTGCTCAAGACGTGAATTCATCTAAACCGGAAACGGAAACGCCCGTTTTGCTTAGAGCACGTACTTATTGGAACGTTCCATTTCCGGACAGTACCATACAAAGTCTGTACGATCGTTGCCGCGGTGCTAAATGTACATGCCTCATTGCTCGTCAATATGAGCCATATTTACCAGAAAACCTTCATATGGGAAGCAAAAGACACGTGATTTTGTATGTATCATGATAATATAATGTGAACGCATTTGTAGAAAAAGTAAATACCCGGAGACAAGTTTCGAAATGTTGACAGACTGATGATGGGCGAGATCCTTCGTTAATCGCTTTAGACCAAAACAGTAGATGAATAGATAGTGGCTGAACAATGTGTTCTTACGTAACTGCAACCACAGATACCGTTGTATAGCAGCATAAAGGTGCTTGTAACATATAAAATCTGTTCGATTTTAAACAGGGTTTATTCAATACAGATAATCGTTATAAAAACATATTTATTTACATTTTAACCTATGAATTATCAGATTTTACAGCGAAAATAAAGTTTGATAGTTTTCTTTGGTGACAGATAATACGTTTTGTAATTTCACACTAAACCGAACAATCAGAGAGCAGGCTTTACATTTGTAGGAGACATTTCATTTTCTGCAACATCACAGCAGAAATTGTCTTTTGTCCTTTCTAGCATCAAATGTCATGTTTTATGTTACATATAGAACAATAAATATTTGTGTTATGTCTAGGAAAGTCTGTCGGTCACAAATATGTATTTGTATCTACCAATTGATTGGCGAAGGCAGATTCAGTGACGTAACTGATACCCTGACGTGTTTCTATGGTGACGTCGCATAAAAGCATTCCTTGTCTCAACATCTTTTGGTGGTATGTGGAGGGTTTCTTGGTGAATAACTGATATAATGTTAAACCTCGATATAATGTTTCTCGTTTCATTCGCCAACATCCTTCAATGTCCCTTTAAAGTATATGTCGGTATAAAGAGGATTTACTGTATTTTACTTGCCAGCTGAATATTTTTCATTTTTCTAGAATTGTGTAGCCACCAAGAAAACAAACATTTCGCTAGATCGTAGAGTGTTGTATGGCGTTCATCTGTCGTGTCGGTACGTACAACGTCGATGTGGGTAGTTTTATAGACGTATTAATAGGACATGATTAAAGGATTAACAGAAGACAGGATCTCGTTGTCTCCTTAAATGCATTAGCAGCAAGCCTCTCTCATTAGGCCAGACTTGTATACGCCTTTAACGACGTAATCGTGTGAGAAAAACTCAATTTAAGCACATTTCTACGGTGATTATACTGAAGATTGGGTGATACGCTTCGAGAAATGTACCGAGGCTTTCAACATTGATTGCAATAAAAAAAAAAACACAATTGTTATTCAACATGACAAGCGAAAACTGACAAAACGATTTCCGAAAAATTTGAAGAAAATGTTCGATTTTCCGCAAGCACCGTCTCCAGTGTTGTTCCGGCACATATTCATTGGAAGAGTTGCGCGAATCTCGGCGTCGGAGCCGTACCAGACGCTGAATTACAGCGACTCTTCAATACAAAAACAGCGAAACTTGGTTTCTCTAATTCTGTGGCCACACCCAAGTAAAATAAGCCTAAATGTAATTTCTAGCATCGAATATGATTCTAGACAGTTTATGAGAAATTTTCTAATTAAAACTCTGTGTGCGGCCAATGAAAAAATGACGAGTTTTACCAGAAAGATGATATGTATCAATCTTGTGATGTATTATTGAAACCCCCAGACATGTACATCTCTGTAGGCCTGGAAATGCCGGTAGATAACCTTACAAGTACCAACTCTTACCACTCGCAACATAAAGGACGACGGTGGATAACTATCACTTTTACAGGTGTATGTGTTATGCATGCATTACACAACCAATAATGCTTCATCTATATATTTCATCTGTTACAGAACACGCTAGAACTTCTGAAGATCCTTAATCATGCTGTGGCGGCTTGGAATTCCTTTGTATATCCCAAACAATGGAGTAATAAATACCGATAAGCATGCCCCTCCCCCCTCTCCCTCTGATCCCTTACTGCATTGCAATAATTGAGACGTATACGTTCTATTTTGTGGAAGTACGTAAAGGATGTTCCAGACGGGAAGTCGCCATCCATCAATTTATTCCATATCCATTTGACCAGTATACGGTCTCGTTACCAATAATCAGACGGAATTGTTTGAGTCTACAGGGACGAATATGTATAGATAGATAAATGGGGTAGGGAGTACTGACCGACCCTCCCGTGATCGATAATGACGTATATTGGGACACTTGTAATTACCCGGATTGTTTCAGGGACGGTGACGCGTACTGACGCTTATTCTGTACTTACATCACGAGTTCTCGAGGATTCTCACGCGATTTTGTCCGACGTGTTCAATAAGACGAACAAACTATTCATTGGTCAAACGCATTTTCCATTGTTTTTTATTAGCTGACATCAATCACAAATGGGATATTGTGTGTTTTATACCTTAATATCAAGTCGATTAAGCCTTCATGAATTAGGAAAAAAAGTAGTCGTATAAAGAATGGGAAGATATTTATAAAATTTCTTTAGTTTGGAATATAGCGCACTTTTGGCTTCAAAGCAAAACGAAAACTAAGATCCAAAAATTGCTTAAAATGCATGCGTTTCTTATCGCGAATTTAAATATCACCTGCTACGTGACTACATGACTACATGCTAGTTTTCATTGTTAATGAATTTGAAACTGTGATTTAAATGTTATTGGCGATATAGTGCATGACTTGCATAATATAACTGCTCATTATGATATCACTCCACAGCAACTTCTGTGATGACAATGATTGTTCGAGACTAAAATATATACATATATATGTTACAAAGATCATTTGACGAGGTTATCCACTAATGGTTAGGACGCCCACACCCCTCTTCAAAGTGGACACGGTAGCATGACGTCACATCCGGTCACATTGTTCTGACAACGGGCTACAACCAGGGGCGTCTATGGAGACATCACCGAAACAGGAGATTAGATAGAAATCTCAAGTGTTACCATGGAAACAGCAGAGCAATTTCGATTTTTTCAATAAGGGGATACAGAAGAAGAGCCAAAAGAAAAAAACAGATTTCCACCGCAATTGATTGCTTTATAGTAGTGAAATGAGCTTTACTTGGTAAAGGACACGACATGCAATGGTTCATCATCACTGAGCAAAGGAATGAGAGAGAAGAAACAGACAACTTATGAATTGTAGGAGATTTCGTTGGTCACTGTCGATACGGAGCTCAATCTGCCCGTACTGTAACTGTGACTGTCGCGTGATCAGCAGACGTTTACACCGTCATCACACGGCTAACAGTAACACTTACATTGGACATTAGGGGTTCTTTCTCTTTATGTGGATTTACTGATTTTGCACCAATTAACATCCTAGGAAGGCATCTGGCATCTGTATCTACTGTCTTTTATAGCTACTACCTGTCTGTATCACATGTCCATAACTAACACCTGTCTATAGCTACTACCTGTCTGTATCACATGTCCATAACTAACACCTGTCTATAGCTACAACCTGTCAAAATATACCCCTCAATAGTTACTATCTATTTACTCCTTACCAATAAATACCACCTGTCTATATCTACCACCTGTCTATAGTCACAACATGTCTTTTTCTTTCACCTGTATAAAGCCATCACCTGTATAATCCTATCAGATGTCTATAACCACCACCTGTCCATATCTTTCACCTGTCTATAGCCACCACCTGTCTATAGCCACCACCTGTCTATATATATCACCTGTATATAGCCACCAACTACCTATATATATCACCTGTCCATATATTTCACCTGTCTATAGCCACCAACTACCTATATATATCACCTGTCTTTATCTTTCAACTGTCTATAGCAACCACCTGTCTATATATATATCACATGTATATAACCACCACCTGTCTATATATATATCACGTGTATATAACCACCACCTGTCTATAACCACCACCTGTCTATATATATATCACATGTATATAACCACCACCTGTTTATATATATATCACATGTATATAACCACCACCTGTCTATATATATATATCACATGTATATAACCACCACCTGTCCATACCATGTATATTACCACCACTTGTATATAGCAACCACCTTGTCTTGCAGAAATGTTGCCTTAATCTTTAATCTGAAATAATATGTCTTCTCTTTCGTTCTCCTCAATATTTGTCTGTGTTTAGTTGTAGAGAGTGTAAATGTACAGATTTAAAGATCAGGATGATCACGTGTTCCTAACGAATTCAGAGTGTCAAAAGGTAGCAGCTCAATATGGCCGCCATTTCAGGTCGGGTCTGACACTTTAGTATGAGTAATCAACGGCAAATGCAGTAAATAATTATTTATTTAACGTTAGCATTTAATATTAAGTTGAGAGTGTCTCTACCACCTCGCGATGTGACTTTTATTGCACGGCACACGTACAAAAGTACATGCCTTTTGCCTCCTAATTTGATTACCAAGCTGATGATAGGAATCACGGCTCTGCCATTTCTCTGGTTTAATTAGTGCCGGGATTTCTTTAATTAGACCGAATAATCACGCAACAATAATGATGGTCGACCAAATACACGTCATCCTTCGCCAGGATACGTTGAATACGAGAGCACAACAGGGGGTCCTGGTGTGGTGATCATGTGAAGGCCTACGTCATAATGACGGGACAAGTGTAATCCATTCCCTTGCTCGCGTGATTGATCCACGTGTTTGTTATAAATAGACTTCAATCTGACCAGATCCCATTAAAGATGTAGAACAATGTATATTGAAAGTGGGTGTGAAACTGAGCTTTGAATTTTTTTATTTTGGATTTCCTTTCTATGCTGTTAAGGACTAGACTGCATACACACCAACGCGAATGTAAAGGTTTACTAAAGAAGTTACGATGACAGCAGTGATGTCTGTAATTAAATGCTCTAGTTTCCCTTCTAGAATTCTACGACGTGCCTGGTGGCATTGCTACAAATATCCTTGGTTTCCTTCTAGAACACAACACAAGGCATGGTGGCATTTATAAAACACCCTAGTTTCTCTTCTATAATACTGCAACTTGGCTTTGTGGCAATGACAAGAATACCCTAGTTTCCATTCAAGAACAATATATACAACAAGGGTTTGAGGCATTGATAAAAATTCCCTAGTTTCCCTTGTAGAGCAATACAACATAGATTTTTGGCATTAATAAAAAATGCTCTAGTTTCCCTTGTACAGAAATACATCATGGCTTTGTGGCAAGGATAAGAATTCCTTAGTTTCCCTTTTAGAGCAATACAACATAGATTTTTGGCATTAATAAAAAAAATGCTCTAGTTTCCCTTCTAGAACACTACGACATTGCTTGGTTTCCTTGACAACAATACACACGTACCCTCCCAGGACATTAAAACATCGCCTGGTTTCCTTAACAACAAGACACTAGTTACACACCAAACACATTACGATCTTGCTTGGTTTCCTTGACAACAATACCCAACTTACACTCCTTGGATATTACAACCTTGCTTGGTTTCCTTGACAACAATACCCAACTTACACTCCTTGGACATTACAACCTTGCTTGGTTTCCTTGACAACAAGTCACTAGTAACTCATAAAACACTACTTGCTTGGTTTCCTTTACAACAATACACTAGTTACACTTGTAAAACATTACAATCTAGAACACCACAACATTGCTTGATTTCCTTGACAACAATACCTTAGTAGCCCTCCTAGAAAACCACAACCTTGCTTGATTTCCTTGACAAAAATACCTTAGTTACCCTCCTAGAACGAAACAACCTTGCTTGGTTTCTTGACAACAATACCTTAGTAACCTCCTAGAAAACCACAACCTTGCTTGGTTTCCAATGTTTTATATCGCAAGTTTAGGAAGTAGACATTATGAGTCTTCCTCCTGCCTGGCACTTACTTCCGAATGAATCCCACACTTTCCATGTTCTGTGTTTAAACGGCATTATAATATGTCCGTCTGTTACAGCAACCTGAAGCCTCTAACATGTACGCTAACATGAAAGGTCATTTACTAAAGGAAATCATATAATTATACAGTCATTAGTTTCATTCATTTCTGTTTCCGCGTCCATTTCTCCCTGCGCGATATCCCGGCGTTATGACCACTACTTTATGTACCAGTGAACGTGCACTTTGGTCTGATGACACGACTACATACATATGTTTTCTCTTTACCAGAGTGTCTACCTTTATTTCCAGTCTTAAAGACTCATAACTAAGAATAAGAACCCTTCTTGTCTCGCATGTTACTCCAACATATATGGTTGGTTACCTAGCCCATACTCTAAAAGAGTATCATGGACGAGTACCGGATATGGCTTGTGTGTTTTCAAGTTGCGCCATCCATATTTCTCCTGCAATGACATTAGTACCTATACATAGCCACCCGTGTCGTACTTCAGACAGGTGCAACGGACATGACCGTATGTTGCCCCTAGCGCACTTCATAACTATCTCTTCCAAAATCAACCAACTCGCTACAATAAAGAAGTAGGCGAAACGCCACGTTTTTCAACTTTAACATCAAAAGACGAGCATCTATTTACTGCGGTGTTACTCCCGAACTTGATTAGATAATAAACTACACACATCACACATGACCTTGAACATCATCTCTTTTTTATTTAATCAGGATTTGTAGGAGAAGACTGCTGATCGGGGACTCCCATGCATATTTCATTACGGTCAGGCGGCATTTCTTGTGGACTATATTATTTGTACACGGGTTGACACTGCAAATAGTTTACGAAAGCGCCAAAGTCCTATAAAATGTCATGACGAAGGAAAGGTACTTACCATCTCCTTTAAGTATCGCAGCGGGACTTACCCAGGATGATACACGCAATAAAACGTCGCCTTAAGCAGACATTCGTCTCGTGGAAATGCCTAGCGGAAATGATGGAAATGTATTTTGAAATTGATTTTCGCTCAACTTAGGGGCCCTAGAATGTACAACAGGATAGCTAATTTTAGACTTTGACATTTTGCCTATCACAGTTCTAAAGTACAAACAGACCTTTTCTAAATTGAAAAGTAGAATCAATTTTTTTTCTGAGATCTCCAGTGCATTCGATACTGCTCCGCTTTCAAATTAACCGTATTAAATTATACAGAAGAAAATCTTGGGGGAAACTTGTCGGCCGTTTTAAAGCTTATTGGTTATGACAATATCTCGGAGTAAATCGGGATTTTTTGCGTCGCTATAATTTAGCCTTTTTTCCCCATAACGGAAAGATTGTGAAATAATGTGTTTAATTTTGATACCTTGACCGAATCACTAAATTAAGCCAAAATATTGCCATATCAAATAATATCATACTGTGATAGTTTCATATTCATGATTTCCGGAAATATTTTACAACAATACCGGAAGTCGGTGATACTGACATGAGTGGTTCTCTTGGTCAAATGGGCTAGAGCTCTTATCTCTACTTCATACCGAGTGGAAATCCTTACCGACAAAAAATAAAAATGTAGATGTTATATAGAACGCGCTGAATAGCATATGTTGAGATACCACCAAACTACACATACATCGTTAAACCACCACACCGTCATACCACCACACCACTCTACACAGTCACACGAACACACCATTATACCATCACACCACTCCACACAGTCACACGAACACACCGTTAATCCACCAAACCGTTAAACCATCATACCTTGCAATCACCACACCGTCAAACCACAACACCGTCAAACCACCACACCGTCAAACCACAACACCGTCAAACCATCACACCGTCAAACCATCACACCATCAAACAACAACACCGTCAAACCATCAAACCATCACACCGTCTAACCACCACATCGCCAAACCACTACACCGTCAAACCGTCACACCACAACACCGTCAAACCATCACACCGTCAAACCATAACACCGTCAAACCACCACATCGCCAAACCACTACACCGTCAAACCGTCACACCACAACACCGTCAAACCATCACACCGTCAAACCA
>JAUMHH010151339.1:0-19316 GCA_032359455.1 Chlamys rubida | reverse complement strand
AGAAAGCTGTGCTGTCTCTATGTCAGAAAGCTGTGCTGTCTCTATGTCAGAAAGCTGTGCTGTCTCTATGTCAGAAAGCTGTGCTGTCTCTGTCAGAAAGCTGTGCTACATCAGGCCCCGGGATCATGAAATAATCTTAGACCGATGTTTCTGCTTAGCCAATCACGTATGACGTCACTTTTCGCGACATAATTTGTAACTATTTTTAGACTTTTTAGATATTTTCAAGATATCGGGGCCAGATATAGTTCTGGAACGTTCGAGCTCACTTTTATTGTGATAAATTCGACTTTCTGCAACTTCGGTAACAATCAAAACTCAATCTTTATGAAGTCGTTAGTATCATACCGTGAGGGATGTATATCGTTGCAGCCCTAGTCTTGACACACATGTAAAGAATCGAAATGACGTCTATATATCAGAAAGCTGTGTTAGATACAGATGTAATTCTAAAAAAGATTTATGTGATTTTGGTTAATTGGTATTTTAGATTTTCTGCAACTTCGTTAACAAGGTACAATCGGTTCCTTCGCCTTGATCATTAAGCTTGAACTTAAACTACTTAAGTTATAATAATCAGTTGAAGTATTACTGTATTGTGCAAATTGTCGTATTAGTTTCAATATAGGGTTTCCATGACCCGTGAAACCGTCTCCAGCTCAAGCATGGGATTTGTGGTCAAGCCTAACTTCTTGTTCCGTTTATAAACTAATAATAAAATCTTATTTTGTCAATGACTTGTAAAAGATTCATATGAGACTGAAAGCCAAATACTGTTTTCAATGTTTGTATTTGATTTTTTGATCATTTCACCTAATTTAAGCGAGTTACAAGAAAGTTGTTTTGAGCACAAAATCCATGCTTGAGCATGAACACGGTTTCATGAAGACTGGCCCTGAATGTTCACCCCGAGACTATGTATACAGTTTGATTCCGTATCGCTTTGCTCCCCCACCCCCTGTGGTAGTAAACACTTCAAAAAACGAATACACAAATATGTTCTTGCTATACTTTATTTTGAAAACAAGGAACGGTAAGAAACAGCTGTTCATAGTTAATAACAGTTCGTCGAAAAGAAACAATACGATGTTTCATTATACATGTACAAAAGGGATTGGGCACAAGTTATCCAACTGTTTTAAAGCCTTTTCCGACCCTGTTCTCATCTTTCGTCATTCCGGAGACGGCCACCATCACTAAACTTTACTTGACGTCAGAGTGCACTTCATAGCAGCTGAAAATAGTCTTCAAGCAAAGCATGCCCAAAAATGTTTTATTTTACAACGATGGACCAATAAATTAATTCTATGGAAAGCATTGCAATAGTATTGGAACCGAGTTTTTCAAGTAGAAAACATTTTGCATTTATGATATATCTTCGCATTGACCCTTTCACCACTCAAGACCATAATGGACTCATCCATAATATTAATGCATGGCAAAGTCTACTAAAGTTACATAGGGGTGAAAGGGTTAATAGATACTTAGGGAAACAGATTTTCTTAAATGGGTAAAATCGAACGCAATACATTAACTTTGGGATCTGGTCCCGTTTCACTCTAGAACTCAAAACTATAATGTCCCTTCAATTAAGAAATGTTGGTGAAACTAGAGTCAGATTTTTAAAAGCTGAATCAGCAATAGTGTATCATAGACGTCTAGATCAAGTCTTACCTCAGTTGTGATAACTGTGAAGTGCAGCACAGGACGAGCTCTGACTGGAATCCTTTCTACGGGGTGACGACGGGTGACGACACGTGGCAATGTGAGGCAGCACAGGACGAGCTCTGACGGGAATCCTCTCTACAGGGTGACGACGGGTGACGACACGTGGCAATGTGAGGCAGGCCGGGACGAGTGCAATTTGAAATTTCAAAGTTAACAGATTGCAAAAGTCACGCCTGCTCCAAGCATTACCGTTCTTCAAGGTCAAAGGTCAGTTCCATCCAAGTCACACGGCCGGAGACAAATCGTTCAAGACAACCAGCCATAACCACGAGTTGTTACCAAGTAAGTCATGTACTGTCTACAGCTTTGCAATACGTTTAAAGGCAAAAACTTCAGGAAGGAAACATTGCTGTGGAAACGAGACGAACCATATTCATTTACTGCGTCGCTGAGACGTTTATTTTTTCTGCGTCGTAGAGACGCTTGCAGCTCAACAGTCACGGGGCAGGCCGGGACGAGTGCAATTGGATAATATGACAACCAAATATTACACAGGTCCAGACCTCATCGTGACAATATAACATCGGTGTTGATCCGAATCAAGTTCACATACATCAAAGGGCCACACACATATGGTAACCCCAACACTGTCTTCGTACCCAACAAAACCATGCAGACGTATCAACTTTGATGATCTACACGAGTTATCTCCTCTTATTATCACTCCCATCTAGAGGGCGTAACAATATCATCCTCAACTACCAGTCACTTCCTGTATCCACGGAGTAAATCCAAAGTCAACGCATCCTATCGCCACAGAGAGTACTATTGCTAGTCAGTTTGAACACCACTGCGTATAACTGCACATAGCTACCTAACATAACGTCTAGGCTCTACAGAAAACCCTTATTAGAGCAGGGTAACATGGAAGTGACAGATCAGCCCTGGAACTAAACGACGAGTCCGGTGTAGAGGAACTATAAAGTGCCTGTACTGGAAATCAACTATAGGTAACTATAACAACTGCATCATCATACCCAAAGCAAGCACTAATACTAATTTTATTTCTACTAAGTGTGAACACAATTGAATGCAGTCGACAACGTTACCTTTGACCCATTGTATGGGCGAGATGTAACCCTTTAAAAGACGATACACCATCTTACCCTAGCAAACACCACTTGTAAGACTACATCGGACAATTTCTCTAATCAACCTTCCTCTAGCTACTCAGCTGACGTATCTTTGATGACTGTGTAGTACCATACAAAGTGTGGACACACCTAAACTCGTACCCCTGTGATAGCACCAAACTCTGCCAATGACAAAATACCAATCCCAACCGACGAAACATTCGATGATTACCAAAAGTACATTGTATGTAAAGGAATAATGAAGCGACAATCTTTAAAACATATGCTTCAGCCTGATATTTTGACAGCGTCAACCATGTAGGTACCGTCTGCAACACATGAAGGTCTCGGAAGCTCAACTGTTCGGAACAAGAAGCGCTTGCGACTGACTTCTCAGCCGTTTGAAGTATGAAACCGTTAGACAGTAGTGGTGCCCAAAGACGAATCCTGGTCAAGCTTCTCCTCAAGTACCGGAACGGAGTTCAAGGTCGCACAGGGTGTATGGACAAGGTCGCACGTGTCTGGTCCTGCAATAACAAAGAGGAGAAAGACATAATTAATGATGGCAATATTTAACATAAAAGCTTGGACATGTGTATATTTATCATTTAATATATTTTAACACTAGTGACATCAGATCCAATATAGTGTGACCTTTATTTATCTGGAGTGAAGCTATCAAACCCAATCAACCACCGACCAATCTAGACAACAAAACGTTCCAAACACTCGCCATCTTGTAGATCTCTAAACACATTTGAAATTCTCACGGATTCCTCTGAAAGAGTCAATTAAACACAGCCCTGAAACTCAGATCACGTTCAAAACAACGTCGTGCGAGACTTGAGAAGATGTCGGTCGCCCACTGCAGGCCGGGACAGGTGCAATTCATGAGAATATGAACGATTGCATCCGGCACGACCTGTAGTAAGCGCCTATTGATTTCCGGTTCCGGTCCATCGCCACAAACCAATAACACGTGGCTTGATACAAGAAGACTACAGCAAACACCTCAAGATCACAACAATCGAAATAGCAACAGGAACAGACAAATATAAAATTCAGTAATCAAGACAATTCTAATTTTGAGAAACAAATATCCTCATATCCAGGGTTGTGATATGTTCCAGCTAAAGGTTCGTTATAGTGATATATCATATAGGTTTTGGAACATTTTAAATATAATCGTTCACGTTATTTTGATCTGAAGTATCACTGTTCAGTCCTGAATGATCGAATCACTGTCAGCAATGCGGTGTAGTAAAAGGTTTAGCCTTCTACATCGTCATAGGAAATGTTAAGACATGCTTTTATTATGGTCATATTTCTAATTATCTTACCCAGTAATTATACTGGATCGTGCATGTCATTAGATTAAGAAATATCACTCAAAGGTTAACCATAAAACGTTTAGAAGTTTAGAAACCCTAATTATCTTTAGCACAGGAATTTTATAAGAATTATCCCGTCGTATTATAAATCAGTAACCGTTCAAACTCTACAAGGTTATATTACCAGTCATGCTAAGGCTAAGCAAAAGGAACTCTTAAGTTTCACGTTCTTGTATTATTGACACGAAGTAAGTATTATTTATTTAATTTTAAACAATCAATATTTTAAATTATATAGCGCAATCGTTCAGGTATGTTTAGAAAATTATCGGAATACTCACGAAAAAATCTTTAAGACAAGTTAGGTATAAAGCAAGTAGTGAAATTAACACGGATTTTATTTTGTTTGCCCCTGGGATTGTCACGTACTTTTTCGAACATAAAACTTTGGGAGAAGCTAGGAAAAGTAAGGATGTTTAGAAAACTTGCACATTGCATAGTGCTAAATGTTTTGCCTTAGTATTTTCATGTACAACTCCACAAAAGGAAAGAAATAAAGCAAGCGGAGAACTTGAACCGTGCACATTACTTTGCTTGGCCTGAAGACTTTTGTGTACAATTTCACACAATGGAGGTGGAGGTATTGCCGTTACGCTGTCCGCCATCAATAGTAGACCCGGCACATGATTCCGAACCAAATCCGTCTTATCCGAGTCAGTAGGCTTACCGAAAAGGTCTTTATTGGTGTGTAATCAGGCGGTAAGTACCGAGGGGTACTCGAAGGCTTACGGTAGGGTTAGTGGCGAGACAACAATGGGAGCTCTTTAGTGGTGGAGTTAAAATGTTACAACTGACAATAGCGGAAAACTTCGAGTACAGAAATATACTTGTGAAAAACCAATACAGGTAAACCCCAGTGATATAATTTACTTAAACACGATTTTTGTTTGAATGAAAGCACGCGCTGTTAATGGCTTATTTCACTACGGAACAGTTTACTGGTGTCAACAGTTTATTACACTTAGGATTTATTTTCTTATACTTACGAACTTAATTGTGACGTCATCATCATCGTGTGTGTTGGCGACACGTTCTATATAGTTTTGGTTAATAACACACAAGATTTACCCAATTACAAAGTCGTTGTTATCAGTTTGCTAGAAACAAGTTCTTCAAAGTTTTGGTTAATATCGCGAGGATTTAATCAAATTACGAAGTCATTGTTACCTGCTTAAATATGTCCCTATCTAACTAAAGTGGTATTTAATCAAGTTTACTAACACGAAGCTAACCACAAATACTCCAGCTCAAATACTCGACCAACAATGACCATTAAAACTAATTTTGATTTAATTATTCGGAATATATACTCCAGTGATAGTGTTATTCTAAGTTAACAACAACGTAAAACCGCCCCATCAACGTAACACGCTCAACTATTTCCACATCAAACGGGCCTCCAAATACCATTTCAAAAACCTAAACCATATTAGATTACAGCAACATTCAATTTCGAATGAATAATAATTATTTTTCAAGGTTTGAAATGTTTGCCCGAGATTTATTGTAATTGTAATGACTCAGTTTTTTTTGTTAGTTTAATATTCATTTAAGTAAAACCCGCCATATACGATATCATATTTTACAATAAACATCGCATACTGTTATTATAATGAAAGCGTGAAGTAACACTACAGCTATAGGCCAGCCTTGACGGTCAGGTCTCCATACAGCCCTAAAGTCATTCCGCGGACGATTAATTTGGTCTTTTCACGACAACTAAAACTTACTTACCAATACTCAAAACATTACGAATTCAAAGCAAACGTTATACAACAATCTTATCCTTGACAATTTTCTTTGCACACAATTTGTAATTACTCAGAAAATTAACCGTACACATGAAAGTATTGATAATTTAATGCAAATTAAGTAAGAGAGATTAAATCCTTGAACAGTGTTTCTTTACAAACACGTGTTTCTAACGCCACTGTCATTATACGATATAGTGACCAATAATAGTACACAATGGCTACTAACACTAACGGTAAACTGTCAGTTTTACCTTCGCTGACGTCATTGGTATTGTGTATTCCATACGTTCTAGGGTATCACACTAAGGTCGTATGACCTTGACGACGGAGACCGACCTTCAGCTAGTGACAACCCGATTCTCAGGCGAACATTTTCTTATCTGCTATGCCGTCATTTGTCTCGTGTTATTCAATACGTGTCGAATCTTGAGAATGAATCTTCGGATCGTCTTTGAATGAGGATAATTACTCGGAAATAACGTACGTGTCGAGGTATTTAAACAGTATTGTATGTAGGGTAGGTTTTCAATGCACTTGTTATACAAGGATGCATAGATTATCGGTAACATCAGGCGTGGTTGTCCGTGCACGTTAGGTTTTGACTCTACAAGTACATGTTGGAAATAAGTATAGGAGAGTACACAGTGGGACAATACAAAACGATGTTCTATGTCCTGAGGAAACCTATACGTTCTTTACATACATGTCATGTACAAACTTATGTTCGCAGACGTCGGAGACAAACTAGGATTCTTCACGCTTTCGATCTAACACCTGGACCTGTATAGACGCACGTCGATATAAATGTTGCAGGGAGTTTACATAGAACTCTAAGACATAAACTGCACATAAATCATACTTCATACATGTGTATGGTTCAATGTTTCACTTAAAATTGTTTCAAAATTATGGTAAATTTAAGGAATTATGAAAAAAATAAGATATCCATATCCTATATTGTAAAGAACTAAAACAAGTATGTCTGTAAAATGTCTGGTTTGGACCGGTCACATTTGTTTTAAAGCCTTACACCTGCATGGACAAGGCACTTACTATTTGGTGCATGTGCCATAGTATCCCAAATGCGATGTATTTTTTTTTTAAATGATTGTCTTTATTTGAAGGAATTATGATCTCAAATGTTAACGAAGTACTTGTTTGTAGTAGTGCCAGTAGAATCGAACGCTTTCTCTATCCCTAGTCCATCCCATCATCCGATAGAGTACACCTGTGCAAACATTCGTACTTAAACAGTTTTCTAAATATATAAACCATCATTTTCATTACACAAGTGATGGGTTGTAAGTAACACGAGATAAAGGCAAAACGAGGCTAAATACAGACGAAACCGAGGCTGACATTAGGGAAGGTCATCATAATCCTTGCTGCGGTTATCAGGTCAATGGCTACGGAGATGAAAAGTCATTTTGCGGTTTTCTTATTCAAAGCACTCTATCCAATCCAGCGATTTTGATAATGCAACTTGCCAATCCTCCAAAATGTACTTGGGACCCGCACGAATGGAAGTTCATAACTGTAGCAGATAAACATGGACCGAGTTCAGGTTTGGTTTCTTTGTGTTTGACATCCTACTTACAGTAATGACGCGCCGGGTTTGGGTGGTGGAGGAAACCGGAGAACCCGAAGGAAAACATCTACCTGCGACTATTACCTGGCGACTGCCCCACATAGGCTTGGAACCCACGACCCAGTGCCTCCCCCCTCCACAAATGTTATCAGACATTTTAACATCACCTCCATATATTTAAGTATGGAATAGCACTCATCGAAAAGTAGTACTAGTAATACAACATTGGAAAGTGTATACGCTATTATAGTTAATAAGCTACATGATATCCGAGACATATAAAGTCTATACGTCTCTGATGACATGAACTCCTAGATGTATGCTGAAAAGTTGTAAAGCGTTATATTAATATATACATTTGTATATTTCCTTCCCACGTGTAGCTACAAGCATCGGATTTGAATCGGTAATTTTTGGTTTTAATACCAATCGGCGATATGGAGTCGTCATTCCGTTATCGCGAGGAGAGATCGTTACACAGGGTCGCGGCTATCTGTACGGTGTATCAATTACCGGCTATCTGATCGTTCGGGCTTTAGTCCGGCAGGTACGGGTGGACGGAGGTTATTTACCGCTCCAGTGAGCTAGAACAATACCGACTTACTGAACACTAACCATTTACTCCAAGCCTCGTTATCGTTATAAATCCGTTAACTAATTTTTTTGAACATTTGGTTTAATATTACCTATCGTATAATTAAAGCCTCATTGAGAAAATATGCTTATAAACACATTTTGAAGTTTAGTATAAATATTTCTTTGAATTTTCGTAGATAACAAATACAGCGATTGAAAGAAATGTAGGAGGTCGATATTAAGATAGTTTCAGTATTTGTTTATATCAGTTTCAAAACAAATGCACAGGCACAGCCCCGACACAAAAACACTGACAATACGTATGTTACGTCATGGACGTCACGTCACCCGCATTCTTCGGTCTTATCACAATCAGTGCAGCACGAGATTGGAAATTCCGACTATAAACAATACAGCACCGTTACTGATAGAGCAATATATCTTACATTGATGACAACTGTCAATCGTCGTCAATAGACACTGCACAAGTCTAGTCCGAACATTACGTCACTCAGACGTTTGTGATTTAGTACTAAGTCACTCAGACGTTTGTGATTTAGTACTAGATCACTAAGACGTTTGTGATTTAGTACTAGATCACTAAGACGTTTGTTCACTAACAAGGTAGTGCAATTTTCAACTAAGTTTCCTTAATCTTGATATTTTGGTTTTCATATATTCGGATTAAGTTTCAGAAATGGATTGATTTATTGGTTCAAGATACTTTGTTCTAAGTATTTACACCGAGATTGACCTTGACATTTTATTATGTTCATAAGAACGAGACTGCGTCCTCGACCTTTTAACTAACACCGACCTTGACATCCCATAATTAACCCGTTGCATTGTCATAAATCTGTACATCTCATGCATAGCACATTACGTCCTACGTCCTTGACCCGTGGCAGTGTCATCGACCTTGACACCACAATGTACTCAGTAACGAAAGATTGAAACGTCCTTGACCCTTGGATATTCATTAATCAATACAGTATCAATCAAGTTCAACACCGGGTCCAAACTTGATCAAATTCACAGCCATAAACCCGACAAAGCCTGCCTTTGTTGTACACATTGTCCCGTTAATAACAGCGCGTCGCTTGGCGGGCTACCAAATATTTTGTCATAAGTAAGCAACCCCGACCGGGTCAATAGATTTGCGTATTAACACGAATGTAATATTGGCATATATACCCAGTTACACTACACCGGAGAGCGCCACCCAAACTCCACGTTAACATTACAAATAAGGTCTTTTTTTCTCGCGGAAATAGTTTTAAAACATAAAACAATTGAATTATTGTTCATACCCTATGAAGCATTTTTATAGATATTTAAATTATGAAAGAAACAAAGCTCTGGAGTATCATAGAAAGTCTATTTCCGTCATTCTAAATTGCACTGAAGCGCTCGTATTTCCGATAATTATAAAGAAATATAGATCATTGAAAGAACCGAAAAATTCAATTATTGACATAAATAGCCTTAAATTTCTTAATATAGTCGTGAAAAACTACCAATCATTATATACTTAATACACCGACATGGTTCCACCCTCGTATCCTTTGTTGTAGGTCAGAAACACACCCACCCACTGGCCATTGTACCTAGTAAACACACTTTCCCGCCCAGCGTTCCTCCAGCTCGCCCTATTTGTACTTGTAAGCCTCAGA
Source organism: Chlamys rubida (assembly GCA_032359455.1). NCBI lineage: Eukaryota > Metazoa > Mollusca > Bivalvia > Pectinida > Pectinidae > Chlamys > Chlamys rubida. The sequence continues at coordinate 9,533 of JAUMHH010151339.1, read as the reverse complement.
CCTAAGCCTCAGACCAAACAGAAATGTTCAACAAAAGCCAGCAACTCCTCTTAAACAGAATGTTGTCACGGAACAAACTCGCCGTGAGCACGAGGCCTGGGACGTCTTAGTTCCCAAAAGGAGCTTGGTTATAGGACCCAGTCAGTATACAAAGACTTCCATACATTGTGTGTATGGGAATGTACATTGGAGATGAACGTTTTGCGTTATATCGAGAAAAATAATTCCTACAGGGATTTTCCATGGTTTGTTATTAAATGAAGAACAATGAACAAAATACAAGAAACTTTAAATGCGGTTTTGTTTTATTTGAATTTTTATTTCATATCAGAACTGTTTTTTTTCATTAAAATTTAATGTACCGAAAGTGTCATGACTCGGGAGGCTTTTGTAGGTAGGGGATCCCCAACCAATTAGGAACGTCGGATATGACACTTCTTTTATTCTTTCATTGTGATAGGATTTAATTATTTACGAGTAAGTAACGGTGATTACCATTGTTACAAATTATGTGTGACACAATACTTCACGTTTAGCCAGAGAAATGAAAGCAGAGTGGAATTAAACTAGCAGCGATAACGTAGCTTCTGACGACGAGACCTTTCTTTTTATTTCGTCGTCAGAGGAGGCCGGGTGTTAATATAAGTACTAGAATTAAACTGATTAGTAGTTAATTATAAATCTACACACCGTGTTACATGTACAAAGTTTGAACGCCTCGAAAACATATAACACACAATCATACATTTATCGTGGCATACAGGCAAGAGGGTGGGTATATAAGTTTGAACGCCTCGAAAATATCAAAATAACACACGACCTTACATTTATCCAGCACACAGGCAAGAGGGTGGGTATATAAGTTTGAACGCCACGAAAACATCCAAATAACACACGACCCTACATTTATCCAGCACACAGGCAAGAGTGTGGGTACATGCCCAATGTATAAAACTCTATGTAAATAACCAACCTGCTCAATGGGCTCCTTTGTATACGTCTGAATGACGTTCTTAAAACTGCACGGATATCGATTGCCTACCAGGAACACTTTGTTGGCAGAGCTATATTCGTATCCTAGGTGGATATGTTAACTTGTTAAAATATTTATTTTCAATGTTCTCGGGCATCTAATAATACGCAAATGTAATCCGACCCCTTTTTTCACCAGGAAGACAACTACACTGTTTATCTGACTGTAGAAATATTATTTTTGATAGTATCCTATATAAATTCTACGCCACTGTACCTATCCCTCCTTCTTCACCACCTGGGCCCGTATTCGTGAAACCGTTAGCATGCTCAAACATGGATTCTGTGCTCAAACCAGTATCCTTGTTACTCGCGTAAATCATGTCAAATGATCATTTAGTCAAATGTAAGCATTGGAAATAGTATTCGGCTCTAAGTCTCTTCAAATGTTTTCCGAATTATTGACATTTTTTTTTTTTTTATTCATTTATAACCAGTAAAATAAATTAAGCTTGAGCACAAAATCCGTGCTTGAGCATGAAAATGGCTTCATGAATACGGGCCCTGGACGACAACGTAAAACGATAACTATTTCCATAACTCCCCCTCGTCTCCCCAAGGTCGACAAAGCCCATGCATGAACCCGATTTCTGTCCCGAATCGACAGGTCGGTACGCAAACTACGTACATTTAAATACAGCTATGGCCGAGGCTTGAGTGAGGATAATCCAACATAAAAATGCCACCTGACATATACCGGAATATCATGCCTTGCTAGATTTGTGGCGGACTAAAAAGTACCGACAACCTTACAACATTAGCTCCAATTTAGGGCCAAGCTGAACCTATTCACACTAAAGGGCACACTTATACATTGGTATACATAGCAAGTTCCGTCCACACAATGTCGCGTGACTCAATCGGATGATGCTTTTGAACAATATTCAAATATCTCCAAAAACATGATGCCCAATGAAAGCGAACGCTGCTTAGAATAAATTTTACTAAAAAAAAAAAAAGATTGACGTGTCACTAAAAATACATGGAAAGACCAACATTTTACTTTTTCTTTCTCATTGGTAATTCTTCCGAATATTGAAACTGAACTTTTCAAATAAGACTACTTCCACAAAGGCCATTATATGTTTAATACATTGCCTCACCTCAACCTAACAGAGCGTTGTGTATAACGCTTTAATCGTAATCTCCTGTTCACGAGCCTACGTATTCCTATACAACCAAGGCACTGTACGCAAGATTGTATATCATCCGAGAAATGAAGATTAATCAAAAATAAAATAATTCATGTGTAAACTAGCGATGGAATCCATTGAATAGAGGTGGACACAAGTTATGTACGACCCGGCAGTAAAGCACACATAACGGCATACATTTGGAACCGGTAAGTCCGCCAGGCGCGCACGGAATGACAAAACCAGCCATAGTTTAGCTCCCCACACAGCAACGTAGGAGACGTGTGACGGTAGATTCTAATATGGAAATCTGGAATAACGTTTCCGGAACAAGTTTTTTTGGACGATTCTTAAGTTGCAAACATGAGGTCGTGTTTCCGGAACAAGATTTTGGAAAATTGAGAATGCCGTTTCCGGAATGACATTTTGACGGTTCCGGAAACAGGTTCAGGTTCATGTATATTCTAACATGAAAAGGAAAGGACATGCTATTTAACAAGCTTGATGAGATTCTACGAAACGTACCGGAAATGAATTTTCAACTTTTTTTTTTAACCAAACAGAAATGTGCATAGATTGAATAATAAAGAACAAAGTTTTGAAATAATTATGGAATTTTCGTATTCCGCTGTAATATGACCGCCCCCCCACTTTCGTCATCACGATTCCTCAATCTCATTCAACACCTTCGTCATCACGATCCCTGAATCTCATTTAACACCTTCGTCATCACGATCCCTGAATCTCATTCAACACTTTCGTCATCACGATCCCTAAATCTCATTCAACACCTTCGTCATCACGATCCCTAAATCTCATTCAACACATTCGTCATCACGATCCCTAAATCTCATTCAACACTTTCGTCATCACGATCCCTAAATCTCATTCAACACGTACGTCATCACGATCCCTAAATCTCATTCAACACCTTCGTCATCACGATCCCTAGATCTCATTCAACACCTTCGTCATTACGATCCCTAAATCTCATTCAACATCTACATGCAGGTACACCGCTCTCTATATATGTACAATGTTGAACAGTGTTTTATGCATACTGTGACGTCGCTCTCCTGTCCCGAGATAATGTTATTATAACCCTGTACCTATAACCCCAAGGACTTTCGGTTAATAAAGAATTTGAATCTCCGAAGAGACTCGCGGGTCTCTCTACATTACTGTACACGAGTTGAGCGCACGAAAGCGAACGTGTTTTCATTACAACTGTACCATAGAAACAGTCGTTTACTTCCTTCGAGTCGACTTGCATGTCTCTCGACTAACTTCTGCTAGTTATCATGAATTCAGAACATTAAATCGAACGTGTTTCTCTCACAAAATGTGTAAGCTGTATTGTTAACACCTGAGGTGTCCCTTAGTCTCTTCCAATAGAAGCTTAAGCGACCCGTGGGACACACCAACCTGACTATACTTGTCTCATTCAATACACATTCTGATAAACACACCCTGAACTCGTGCTCCCCAATCTTTAACACGCACCTGTTAGGGCTGTCAGTATGCAAAACAAATTTACTGACGAATCTTTAAGCACATTTCAAGAGAATGTGTTGTGACGATGCTCATTCTGGATTCACATGCACACCTAAGCTGAACTCCTGAGATATCGTACATGAATAAATCCCTATTCAACACAGAATTTAAACCTCATCGGAAATTCATTAGAGCAAAAAACATTTCTAAACATGTTTATCCATTACGCTTATCTAAATTTAGACCGCGATACTCATATTTCATACACAACCAATGATGCGGAACTTGATCACAAAACAAAGTTACAATCTTGATGTTATTGTAGCAAACGATCGCGTCTCATTTAATGCTGGAGTCTAAACCGTCCATTATATATAGACTACACGGAATACAGACACTACTAGTATACCAATTACATCAACTGTATATACACACTACTTATTAACATGAAAACACAAAGCGAATGACAAACTGTCAACAAAACTATAATTTGAACTCAAAATCGATAAAACTGGGGCAATATGTGTACAAAGGTAGATTTACAAGGGGGCCGTTGAAAAAGTACAAGGAGAATCAGACCCCAGGATCATGAAACGATCTTAAGTCTAAAATTGTCCCAAGCTTGAACTTAGCCAATCACAAATAACGTCACGAAAACTTGAGTCCAAGATAGTTTCATGAATCCGGGGCCAGGTGTTCCGGAAGGGTAAGCGTCTTCTGCTTAATCGAGGACCGCCCCCCCCCCAAAGTCTAGGTCAAATCGAAATAATGTCACGTCCATACATCGATAATTGGGGAAGTGACCATAATAAAAACATCGACCTTCATATCACACAAACAAATAACATTATTGCTCAACGATATCACGATGGTGACCAAAAAAAGATACATAAACTAGTATGCATGATAAACAGCTGTAGTGTGGTCGCTATCCGAGTATTAATGAGGACAACTTGTACACGAGAAGCTAGTGAAGTTGTCGAGAAGGATAGTCAGCATTCTTTATACACTGGCTTTTACATACATTCAAACGAGTAACGTGTATATCAAAGATTGGTCAGCATACACTATGGCTAAGTAAAGTCTAGCATTTCACAAGACCGTAGAAACTAGTACAATCTACAAGGTTGGTCAGCTCACTTCATACAGCGGTCTCAATTAAGAAATTCTAATAATCGCTTTCTTCATACAATGGTCTTAATTTAAAATTCTGCTAATCAAATCAAATACTGGAATACTCCCCCCCCCCCATATTAAACTTTCTCCTTTTACAAATTCGAAACAATTAATCCTGTACTACAAAAATAAAATTATGTTTGAATTAAGTAATTAAAACTTGCAACACTATTAAATGTATGACGATTCGGATTGTAGCGATTTCACACAAATCAATTTCTCTACGTACCTGGTGACTCCCTCTGACTTAGGGTTTAAGACTGGCTGGGTTTGTAAAGAGGGAACAAAAAAAATAATATTGGCCTTAAATAGTTCTCCACTACAATCCGACTCGCCGTTATACGCGTCACACAAGTACCGGGGCCTCGTAAACCATTACTCAGGCAATATAACCTTCCACTATTTAGATACGGCATGATAACGTATGGGACTCCCCTCTACCGGTGTTTAAACCTTCAGCATTTTAATAAGTGTAGATTAGAAACGTGTGATAATTAGGTATTAAATAAATCGATATTCAATGATAAGACATAATGTGATCACCGTATTCCCCCGTTGTTCCATTGTTGACATAAACCATTAAAATCACCCAAAGACGTTTTAAGGAATTATTTATCGGTAGTGTTTTTACGGATCCATGGATATTTTAAAGATTTTTTTTTATAATCTTCGTCCTTCCGATTGTCAAAACCATTTCTAAAATGGCTATGGGAAATGCGTCATGATCAGAGGTAGATACCTTTATCAGTATATCTGAATGCCAACGATGTCATTCGAGGTTAATAAATTCGATTTTATGAGAATTTAAGAAAACTTCCCTCGACTGTTAATGACAAAATCGAAAGAATTCCATCTGGAGAACATAGATAACTGACCTATCCCGGTACCCTCGAACCCATTTTTGAAATTGCCACAATCTCCGCGAGGTTAGTACGACACAACACACCACACACGAGTAACGAGAGAACGTGCTTGACCTGGAGGTGTAACGGGTACCGTATAGCCAAACAAAGGACCGGACCGACTTGGTGTCGGAGCTACAACCCATACCCAACAGTCAAACTCAAAAACAACTTAATAGACAGACGTACCTGTGGGTAAAACTTCACGTATCCACTCCTGGTGGCGAGTTTCGGGGGTGTGCCCACTTTGTGAGCGAGTTATACGTTTAACCCCGAGGTGTCTCTCTGACGGTTCCACTACCGTACCGTACTCCACGTGGTTTGGTTATGATAACGAGGCTGTGATACCTGCCCATTCAGGTGTGTTACCTGTGTACCCTAGTCACGGTGTTAACCAACACACACCGACACACATACATCTCGGTGAATGTAGTGTAAATAGCAACAGATCCTCTATGTCCACAGAAACGCGCTCCCTCCATACATACCGATAAACTCGTAAACGTTCATTTTCTTCCTTCATAATAGACATTGTCCCTCCCTTTCTACCTGTATAAACACACACAGGTAGATATATGGGTTACGAGTTTTTGTTCTCATTGTCGAGCCCCGATCATTCTGTCCAAATGTTTGGCCATACATGACTTGCATTGTCAATCGGCCGTAAAACAATACAAAAATAAAAACTTCCAAATGTTTGGTTTATATTCTTCCATCATGCTACATGTAACTTTTTGAAGTTTTTTTTATCCAAAAGGTCCTCTCCTTTTTACCCAATATTTGGTCCATTGCTCGTCCATCACACTTCAATCGGCGGGTTGATACTCTTTCTTCAATCATGATCAGTTTGTATTGTATCCCGAATCGTCTGTCCTTGAAAAGGTACCGAAACACCGGCTAACTTTCGTTTGACCATGTTACAACACAACGACGCACGGAGTCTATTTTCTTCCCGACATGTTGAGAAATTCCCATTTTCTACCAACGATTACTCTTGTCCTTGGAATACAATCAGACACGTAACATACCCGGTAGTTTTATATCTCTGGTCCAATGTCTGTCGTGTTTTACCTCGGGTACGGCGATGACCAAACAAAGCGAGGTTCCTTACACACGGGTGTACCCCAAGTCAATAGAGGAACTGAATACCAAGGTAACCGGCATAGTATGTGTGAATGGCGAGTTTCACGCCCTGTCGAGAGCACGTGTTCCTGTTCTATTTACCTGTGCGATAAAACGCGGGGTACAATCATGTCATTTCAACGGAGATTAAGTTGTACATCAAAGGAATGCTGATGGGAACAAGAGATGGAATAAAGGCGACTTGAACTTGGGTAGATTTATACAAGAATTCAGTTCCCTTTTCAACGAACAAATATATGACAAATGTGGGTTTTCCCTTCCCGTTCGACCAGTCGCAAACGGGATTTCCCTCCAATATTGTACTCACGTGAGTAGCGATACCAAGTAATCCCCTAAGTCCCTAGCCGACCAGGTCGTTGGGTATTTACTCTGTAACCATAACAACCTAATTAGGACATCGACTTTTAAAGTTTTCCACCTCCATGGCGTGGCTCTGGTTTAATATACGAGTGAAGAGGATTAGCGTCTGTTCGCGAGGGAAAAGCCCCAATACACACACCACGATCTACGTTTCTCCCAAGTCCAGACTTGGCCACGTTTATGTCCAGTTACGATGATTATTTCAACCCGTACCGAACCTCACGGGTCACAAATGTTGTAAGACAGTTAATACAATCCGAAATAAGGAAACACTTTTTTTTTTAAATACTAAAATTCTGTAAAGATGATTTCCAAGTTCAGTCGAAAAGGCGCTACGAGGCCAATGTTGCTCTGATGATCATTCTTGTGTAAATTCATTATAACGAATCAAGAGCAGACCTTTTCTATCCTAATGCAACGTAAACTTTGAATAGTTTCAACGCATTGACGCAAACTCGCAGTTTGTAGAACACTAGCCTAATCTTGTGATAATGATTGAAATTCCAAAGGACCCAGGAAGTCCCTATGACAATGTGTTCAAGGAGTTTGTTGGAAGTCCGAGCCACCCGGAAAATAGGAAGTTCATCGGCGGTACACAATTCTAGATCAGGCTTCATTGAAGTAAGCGGAAAGTCTCAGGATATTTCCGAGTCTGGGAAATAGGAAGTTCATCGGCGGTACACAATTCTAGATCAGGCTATGAGGTAAGCGGAAAGTCTCAGGACATTTCCGAGTCTGGGAAAATCCTGGATATGAATAAAGAGTTTAGAAATATATATATGACTAAAGGCAAGAGAGTTCATGATCTCCCCCTAGAACCTGCACAAGTCCGTGGTCTTCCCGTAGTCTAGAAGGGCTGGGTATAGTACGTCGGTAGTTGGTCCGAACCATCAGACCTTATCCAATGATTGTCGCAAGAATAGCACTACAGTGATAATGTTTATTGTTTTAAATATGCGACGTTAAACAATAAAAAAAATTGTATCAGAGTCTGGGGCTGTACAGATACTCACGTTGGGAAGTACCAAAGTCTCGCGAGTACACGGAACACTAAGGATGGATAGGGACCCTTTAAAATCAATACGGTATTACAACGAACATATCTTAGGTTATTGTTATCATTTAAACCTCTGGATACCTGTACACGTTCCAGTATCTAGGATATGAACCACTCGTGGTAAGAATGCCGTTACAGCCTCGTCACGAACGCTGGTTACATGGTATCATTCACATTTTCAAACACGCCTCTTAACGATCACTGCCATTACATAACTGTCCGGTAACCATTTAAAAAAAGACAAGTAAATATAGCCCACAATGTCGCGGAAATTACTCCTCAGGTATGTCGATTCGTCGGTCCACCTCAGACCCCACACGATGATCAGAGCCCCAGTCCTGATACACTGTGAATGCTGTCAAGTTTCATCCATAACAGGGACTTATAGTCCTTATAGTCCCGACTCCTGATGTAGTTCCAGTCCTAACGGAGGCTTGTTCTCAAATCACGCGGTTAGTTCTAGTTCTGCGAGGGATCCGCTGTCCGATACCGGACCGTAGTTCCATTCCGGAGTCGGCGGAACCCGTTGTCCGATCCCGGGGGTAGTTCCAGACTAGCGAGGCACCCCTTGTCCGATCCCGGGCCGTACTTCAATGCCTAACCTGAACCCGTTTCTGACCCCGGGGTAGTTTCCAGTCGCAAGAGAGGGACCCGTTGTAAAATCCTGGACCGTAGTTCCATTCCTGAGTGGAACCCATGTGTCCGACCCCGGGGGTAGTTCCATTCCTGAGTGGAATCCGTTTCCCGACCCCGCGGGTAGTTCCATTCCTAGGGAGCTGTTGTTACCCAGTCTGAGTGCCGACCTAGAGTGAGACCTTAAGCTTGTCGTTGTAGTTTTAAGTTATATACAACCCCGCGTGTCTTCTCACAACTACAGGTAGTTAAGCTACACAGGTACAAAATACAGGGGGCGCCGACAGGGGCACTCGAGGCTAATATCGTTCTCTAATAACCCGTGTAACTTAACCCTCAGCAATAATGAGTGACGGGAAACTTAACTAATTATAAATACGTAACTAGAATATAATTGATATGTCTTAAATTGACATAGTCTGCACATTAAGATATCGACTTTTTGTACCGATGAGTTCACAAAGTTTCTGATCATGCCTCTGTTCATCAACTTCTTCACCTCTGAAGACACATTTGAACTCTTCCAATTCAAAGGTTGGAACAGTTCACTGTGAAATTTCAGGGGTGAATGAGTTCTAGAGAATCACATATTAACTGGTAAAA